>KB673057.1:8194-56565 GCA_000349145.1 Anopheles dirus
CGTAAGTAAGTAAGTAAGTAAGTAAGTAAGTAAGTAAGTAAGTAAGTAAGTAAGTAAGTAAGTAAGTAAGTAAGTAAGTAAGTAAGTAAGTAAGTAATGGCAAGACATCGAACCAGACGTGACACTAGTCAGAAGTAGTTTAGTTAATGACAAGAAGGCGATCTTGAGAAGGGCGCTGCCGATACAGAGCGATCGTGGCGAAAACACGATCGAATCGTCCATTCGGATCCGAAAAGAGTAAGAACCCCGGCTCAGAAAAAGAAAAGAGGAGCGATAAGGTCGAGCAAGAGCGTATCGTGCGACGATAACACCGATGGAAAGGAGATTATTTTTTTAAGCGTTTGTAATTCGTTTGTTATGTTTATTTGAGAAAGTTAATAAATGTTGTGCTGACAAAAGTCTCTCGTGTTCTTACTTCACCGGTGAAAGAAATTCTCTTGCCATTGTTGCAACTTTAAATGTTAACATTAAAGGATCTTTTTACAAAAATTGTGGCTATTGCTTCATATATAATATAATAACAGTGGATCCCTATGCTTACTAGTTATATACTTTTTCTCTTTCATGAAAAATCTCAAACGAAGAGTTCATTCATGATCATGCGGATTCTATAGAAAGTATCTAGATAACAGATCATATTGATATTAGTTACCTATTTTAGCAAATGCAACTAAAAGGAAATATATAGGAGAACTTGCTCATAACAACTGTCTATTAGTTTTCTTTAATTTGAACTCTGATAATTAGGTGACCTAATTAGAAAACTTTCATTAGAAATAATCCGTCAACGTCATGAATGAACAACAGAACATTGACAGAATCCAACTCTAATAAAAAATTAATATGGTAAAAACTTTACAACATGATGAATGCCATCGACAAAAATTGAAACACCAAAGAATTATTTATGTCCTTTTCGCAAAAGTTGAGACAAATTACATCATCACGGGGAATCACGGTGCGGTATCAGGAATCCATATCCATTCCAGCTAGCCTGCCGTGTCTTCCTACGGCATTTCACTTATTGTCTCCGTGTGTGATTTTTTTACCAATTCCCCACACCAAAGCCACGCGTTAATACTGGTTGAAATTGCGTAAATTCTCGGTGTAGTATGCTATTAAAACTTTCAAATGAACACGACCTCCGGCAGAGAAACGATGAGGTCATTCCAGCGTGCCGTTCATGCAAAGGCTAGGCTTTTTTTTCGTGGTTGTCCGCGCAAGGTTTTGCGGTGCTTCACAGTGAAGAAGTCTCATTTATCTCATGTTGTGCGAGTGTTGTAGGTTTTTTGTTTGTTTTTTTTTCCTATGAACTCATCAGGTATATTCACGACAGCATGAGGAACACGAAATGGGTGAAAAATTGCGTAATTAGTTTTATTACGGCATGGGTAACGTTTTTTGTTGCACTCTCTCTTCTCATCCGCTAGTTTTACTATACCTCGTAGAAAATTTATCACGCGAAAGCGTCCGTTTCACCCTTAGCAGCGAGATAGCCTGGTTGAGCGGCAGATATTTTTTGCTATTGAGAGCTGACCTTTGGACGAATGTGACTGATGATAGTTTCATTCAATTAGTAGGAGTTGTGTCCGCAAGAGCTTTTAATTTGCGTGGTCACAGTTTCGGATTGCTTTGCAAGGTGCGTCTGTAATGGCGATGATACCGCTAAAATGAGTTAGAAGGATCCACTTTACGAAGTTACAAAACGGACGGACGGTAGAAGAGCAACACTTTGTAGCGGCGAAGAGTGTAGTGTAGTGTATGATTTAATTAATTAACCCGTACCAATCTCGAAGCCTACAGAGCGGATATGATCGAAAGGCTAATGGGAAAGCGAAAAAGTTAGGGCCCGACGACATGGAAAATGTGTATTACATTTTTAATGAAAATTTAGCATTTGCGATTAATTCACTGTCAGATAATAAATACGTAAAAATAGATAGTACTTGAATTGAGTAACCATGCAAATGACTTGTGCCTGTTGAAAGTTGGAGTCAATGGAAACCTGAAATGATAGGCGTACACTCCGAAGTCTGTAGTATCGACTGAGAAGAAAAAATAGATAAATATAACCATCACACACCTCAAAGTAACAAAAACTGAAATACTAATTGGCAATATAGAATTATATTCTAAACACCTACGGTTATTTTAGGTTTTGATTGAAACGTAACCGTGCAAATAGACGTAGCGCGAAATTTCTCGCGAGAATCGTAAATGTCATTCGATTAATTTCGATGTTTTTTCGATGTAAAGTACATACATAAAACAACGGCTCTTGTTGTCATCGCAAACATAGGAATATCTCAATTTCTATGTACTGCTCAAGCTGTCTTTCGTCTCTAAATGCAAACAAAACATTGTGGTGAAGTCATTTACCACAATTTTAGTTGTTGTGAATTTACAAAATATTAAATATATTAATAGGCTTAATTTATTTTAGGGTTCAGCAATGAAAAACGCAACAATAGAAAAATCTCGCGAGAAAAGTAGCTCTGTTTGCTAAATTGAGCTACTTTCGAGAAATTTCTCGCGAGAAATTTCGCGCTACGTCTATTTGCACGGTAACTCTTAACGGAAAGAAACATTTGGCATAATTTTATAAACACCCTCGTTCAAGATTCGTTTATCATTCCAAAATATACCTCTGGTATTTGAAGTAGTTTAAACCTGCTCGTATTTTTTTGATAATAATAATAATAATTTGCATCTATCTAATCTATTTTTATTTTATAAAAAAAAGTTTCCATATATCGGGTTACTTTGGTATCTCGATTCGGTTTCGACAATTTGTGACTTAAAGAGTACACTGCAAAGCAGGCCCAGATGGATGGAGGATTGATTAGGGATTTAATACAGAAAGCTGATAAGTAAATAGATAAGGAACACAACCGAACTAAACCAAATTTAACATAAAATGTGTAAAAAATAACTTCAGTTTGTGCATAACTCAAAAATGTTTTTAGTCCCAACATCGAATCTAGTCTAGATCAGACATAGGTGTGAATTGACCCCAAGAGTGTTAACAATAAATATAAGCTCAAGTTTGACCTTTTATTTTAATAACACTGGAAAAATACAAACATAAAACAACAAACGTGGAAACTGTAACGGGTACACTATCTTTACACAAGGCAGTGGAGTAGTAGGTGATGAGTGAAGTTGTTTTAATACTTTTTATCAATTAATATAGCTTTTAATACTTTTATTCGGGTGTGCAATACACTTTGTCGAACGCTGCGGATGATGTGGACATAGCAAGATAAAAAACACACACACACAGCACAAATAGCAAAATTCACGGTACAAGCAAAACAATGCCATCGTTTGAATCATTTAATGTCATAATTCATATGCCTGTTTTTTGCTCCATAAGGTTTTGGCTACCTTCAGGAAAATGAGAAAAAAATCATTCGGGAGTGTAAAAGTAATTGAATAACTGCAAAAAATAACAACATTAACAACTCGTGTTGTGCGAAAGAGTAATAGTGAATGGCTTAAATGGTGAAAAGCAGGGAACACAACAGGATAGGTTTGGTGAACGCTAGGCAAGGCGAAACGGACTGAAATCATTGCCTTTCATCCATCGGTACGGCACCGAGGGTAGAGGGAGAGAGTTTGCTTTTATCCTAATTACTAAATAAAATGCAAATTAACTATAAGGGTAATTCATGTGCCCTGCTTTACGTGCCGTTTCCGTTGCCATCCTGGTGCGAGTGCGACTCTTTCGCTTCACTTTTGTCATCTCCTTGTGCGAGGCATCAGGTTCGGGGCATGTCTACTAAAGCATTGCGAGAGCAGTGCTTTGCGTGCTAGCAGAGCAGCGTGCCGGTGAGGTATTTCACGGGAAATGCGCGCAATGTGGTGAGCACGGAGTTGGCAGGGTTCGCTGCAGGGCAGGGCTGCTTTGCCGATCGCGCTGACTAGCGTGCCTGGAGATCCCGTTTCCGGCAGGCACACATGTCCTAAGCGTGTGCTCCCGCCGCGTTGGAAATACCATGGCTTCTACCAGCGTGCACAGGCCGCAGAGTGGCTGTGGATTATTTTGTGGTGCTTGTGTGTCGTAGCGCATGGGAGGTGTCGCACGGGCTGGATGGATGGGTGGCTTTCGCTCGGTTTGTCATTTTGCCGTGGACAAACATATAGCGTTGCGGGCATGTCCATAAATACGCACCCCGATGTCGGCATCACGCCATGCGAGTGTACATTTTCGCGTACATCTCCCTCTTTCACTGTCCCTTCACGCAACTGTGGGGGAGTGAGGAGTGGCAGCGGAGGAGTGTGAAGTGTGGAAGGATTTTAGCACCCGACGTGTGATGGCTGTTGATGATGAGTAAAGTATGAATAATTAAATTAATTAAGTTTTATGCGTGTGGTGGCGGCTGGAAAGCAACCGGGAAAGGATGCGAACGGCGTTGCGATGGCGGAAGACGACGATAGTTGTGCGTATGGGAACCGTATGGATTTGTGTATGATTTATCGTGGTCATGCAAAATGAATACCAGGAGGCGCTTAAAAGCTACTCTCATTACACTGCCTGTGCTGCGGTTAATCGTTTCTTCGCCACCATGCCGGCTTGTCGAATGACTGGTGCGGCAGTTAATGGTGTCTCTAAATGCGGGAAATGACTCACTCGCTCAAGGAATGGACTTGATAATCGGTGCTGAATTGTTGAAAGATTTTCTGAGAGACGTGCTTATTAAGATGAAGATATTATTACTATCACGACATAAATTACATTTTGATGAATGAACATTTTTCCTTAACTGTGATTGTTGTACCACATTCAAATGTTGTTTGAATGATAGTTATTGCAAATATGAAACTTACTCTAAGAATATAATTATGAGCGAAAACATACATTTGTGTATGTATGTATGTATGTATGTAACTTGAAAATCAGTTTTTAATCTTATAAACTGATCGATAAAATTATCATTTGATGCAATTGTAATTACAATCATAGTTATTGTTGTTGTATGTATTGTAATATTCATATAATGTCTTCCTGCCGTCTAGAGCGAATGTACCATTCAGAGACTTACAAAATGTTACTTACCTTTTGTGTTTTATGCTATCTTGGAGTTCTCTTGAAAAAAAAATCTTGTAATGGAAAGCCACTATTCCAGCTACCCCCTAGCTATAAAAAAGACAAGTCTAGAAAATCCGAAAACAAATACGTAATAATTAATATTAATTAGCAACAATCAGAATCCAGATCATTCAATCGCGTATGCATGCATCTTAAGAATCGTGCATAAGAATGGGCGTATACATGCATCTTAAGAATGTAATCCAGTTGTACGTACATTTATGTGTATTGCAGCACGATTCCTCAAAATTCTTTAAGGAATATACCAGCTGAGTGGAGAGAGCAAATCAGAAAAAATAGTTTCTGCCTCGCAATAATTTTACAACAAAAGTGATTTTTAGTTGCTGAGTTGCGTCTGCTTTATTCTGTTTCAAGATCAAAACGAGATCACCTGGATTGCTATAAGGACATACCGATTTCACTTCCGGTTACTCGTCGATGTGGGCCTTTATTGAATGGTCGTTGCACACCTTCAATCTTGTTTTACAAGCCTATCTTAATAGGGACAATCAAGATAGAAATATATTCAATGATTGAGCGAACATTACCGAAAAAATGTTTTCATTGAAAATAATTGTTGAATGAGGATCATTTTTTTCAACAAGTTAGGTTTTAACTCAACAACTCTGCAACAATACTTAACTTTGAGTTTCATATAATAGAACATTCATCTAAAGAACACATTAAAATTAGGAGACATTGCAAAAAAAGGAGAGCTAGTATTACAAATGTCGCACATGACGTACAACATATTCCATAACACTTACGGTCGAATGAATAGAATACTCATAACGTGCAAATTTGTAGTCAATTGACACCTATAAGGTTATTTTTGGCACTTATCTAAAAATTGGTCTGAAATTTTTACCAGTTGTGCGCTAACTATTCTAGTTTTATAACCCGTTGAGTTTGTGACCATACCAGAATTTGCACGTTAGGAGTAACAAAAAATTTACGGATATTAGAATTTATAAAAATCTTTTAAAAACCTTTGCAAACATATAATGCTTTGGGTGAAAAACGTGTGTCGATGTCTCTATTCTTTTTCGAGTTGTAGTAGCTCAAAGTTGGAAATGTGGCAATTTACAGCTGATTTGGCCGTTAGTGATAATATTCAATTTTTTATAAAACATGAGTACTTCAGGGTCTACAGGAACACAAAAATCTAGTAATCCTTCACAGAAATGGTAAAAACATAATTTACAAAAATTTCGTGCAGAATCAAACCAGGAATTTTACTGTGATGTGATGTGATGTTTAGCTATTAATATATGATGTCTAATTTTTGAACTACTTACTGCATGCAAATTGGTCCTTTAATGTATATTTTTTATGAATGTATAGTTTAACTTGAGGTATGAAAAGATTTCCTTTCTTGATCGTTGCGGTAGAATATTTTGGAATTGATTAAAACTTATCAGTAACAAGCGTATGCAGTTTTAGATACCAGCTACAGCTACAGCTACATACCTACTACAATATGAAGTTTATTAACATCCGTTTTATAACATTTTAAAGAAATGTAACATTAAACTATAAAACTATAAAACTATATGATAATAGTTGAGAGAAAACAAAACAGGCAAAAAGTAGTGTTAAAAATTTGTTATATACTTTTAGGTGCCTTGATTTTATAACATGGATTATACCATTATATATAATGGTATATTCCACTGCAAACATACCTTCAACCTTTCTTATATTGAGCCAGTTATTACCTATCCACCTTTATATAATTTTCCACAGGTAGCCTATTTAACGCGAGTACTACGAGGCCTTTTCTCTTTCTAGGGCGCTGATGTAGAATAACCATACGATACACATTGTTGCATGTGCTGATTGTGAAACAGAACACAGCGACGAAAACAGACCAGCGCAACTAAAGGAAACATCCCGTGTACTCAATCCATCAGACAATAGTGCCCTGAAATTCCAAGGCACAAACTAATCCTCTCGAAATGCTCAAGCTGTTTTCCGGGTTTTTTCATCTCCGTTTTCCTCTCGATTTGCTACACCGACCAGAGATGGATCCCTCCAGTTTCGCCACCCAGCCCAACGGTACGCGCAGTGGCACTTACGGTCCTGTAACTAACTGTTCGGCTCACTGGTGTAGATGCTGGTGCTGGTTTGGTGGGTTGAAATGCCACCCACCGGCTCACAGGTTGCCCATTAGAGGGTTGCCGGCTAGCAGAGAACGGGGCTTACGCATCCCGAAAGGAAACAACTTTACTCTAATCCCGAACAATGGACGCTGTGTTTGCGCTTTGCCGGCTCGGTTCCGGCTAGAGTCAGCGTCAGTGGCGAACAGCGAGATCAGTGTTGAATGTGTTCTTTCTTTCACGCGAAGGCCTGTCGACGAGTGTACGCGTATCTCACATCGTCCTTGCCACTGATCGTTCCCATCGCTGATGGCTCGTATTAACAGAGCAGTGCGTACTGGTGGGAGAGTAACTTTTGCATTACAGCTCAGCGCTCTGGCTCTGGATTGTACGTGTAACCCCGGGAAGCGGTACCTTGAGGACCTGCCGGGGAACTGATCCCACAAAACGTCAATTCGACTAATATTCCTAGGCGAGTAGCTATGGTCAACGTTAAAGCGAAACTGGAAGAATATCGTGGCAGCTTACAGTGGAGGAAGATCAAATCAACACTGGGATGTAAATAACAAGCCATGTGCTAGATATGTTGGGCAATTTATATGTGCTTGATAGCACAACATCAAATGTTACACCAATATAATGTATGCCTCTGACATAGTTTGAGTATCTTATAACATATTGTTACAGCAGATTGTTATTATATATCAGTTTTGAGGTCAAATATGTTTTAACAAGAGTTCATTTCAGTATTCCTTTGCAATACGATGATTATGACGTTTGAGTGGTGGTTCATTAATTAAATTGAATTAATGAAATTACTTAAACATAATGTATAATCAACTTTAATCTCTCACGTAAACAAAGGAATAAGACAATTTAGTATAAAGGTACGAAATATGTTGACATGAACGCAGAGACTTTAAAGCGATAAAAGTTTTATTTAAAAATCGAAACAAAAAACCATAACTTTTATAAGCAAGTTAATAAATAAAATTATTTACTAAACCTGTGCAAAGAATGTAAAAGAATATGTAATCAATCGAAAGAACGGATGCCTTTGAACGAATAGTTTGCAATTGCATGGAATATAAGCAGCAGAAAGCATTTTGTCATATAGTTCAGACTACGCTGAACGGGAGTTTTACTAAAAAAAACAACTAAACACACCATCAGTTTGTAACCACCTCGGATAAATGCAGAATTTTATAATAATGCATAAGTTCATAAGTTCATAAGTTGTTTGGAAGTATACTTCATGATAAATACTTCATGCTTTGTTTTATTTCGGATTGGGTCCGTGTCTATTGTGCAACGCTCGTGACTGTTCAGAATATCATCATCATTCGAGGTAACATGGGAGATTATCTTAAAGCAACAGTTTAAGATGATCACTTTGATAGCAACAGCATAACTTTGCATGCGGCCTTGCTACGCAGCGAGGAAGTAAGTTAGCATTTCAGGTTGTCAAAGAATCAAAAGGATAACATTGTTTGGATATTTATCTCCTTTCCCTTTGCGACCGTGGTTCTGATATGAAAAAGTGAGTCAAATGTCCCAGTGTCAGTGTCAGCTGTTTAGTAAAATTATGCTAAAATCAGAAAATGACAACTAAAATGCAAGCTAGTGCTGGTTCCTGTTCATGCAACTGCCGAAGCTGCCCGAAGCGAGGTGTCAATTGTACCGAGAGCTTACGATTATGCTTGTTTGGTAAACTTTCTCTGTTGTTCTCTGTACTCTCTTTCGCTGTTTATCTCACTGTTTTGGGACTTATAGCAGTTGTGAGCATCGCACACAAGGAAACAACTGGATTGGGGAAGGTGATATTTGTTCTAAATTGACATGTCATAAGCAAGAATAGAGTGTTGTAATGAAATCAAACTAAGAAATAATGTACATATAATGATTCCCAGACAACGCGAACGATATATCTTAAACTCTGTACAAGTAATAACAATAACAGCACAAAGGACAGGAGGACGAATAAATACAATAAATAAATACATAATTCTGGATAAAGCGCTTCCACTTGAGCAACTCATTTCAATGAAAGGATCGAGCAAGATGAAGGAAAACGCACTTTGCATGTCCATCAATTCGCATGCGAAAATCACAACAATTCACGGAAGGACACCAAATTCCGGGGAATTCATCTCGATGAGGCAAAAACCATGAGAGAGCGATCTGCGCCTCTGTTTTTCGACTCTCTTGCACGCGAAAAGTGCTCTCTCTCTCTCTCCGGGCTGTGGAACGAAGTAAAAATTGCACTTTCGCGTTCGGGCTTCGGCATCGATTCGGGTGAAAGGGGCAGAATCTCGCAGAAGCAGGTTTCAACGGCAGCCCATGGCTTGGTAGTATGCGAACGTTGGCCGTGCGATAAGGACGTGTCCGTTTTCCGGTGGTTGCTCCTTTAAAGCTGCCTCGTAGCGCGGGTGAACGTATTGTGGGTGTTATTCGGCGTGCATGCTTCACGGTGCGTCCCGGCCGGATACGAAGCGTAAGGATCCCGGGATCTCGGCTAACATCCGTCTGTAGCGCCCCTGGAGTGGTGGGGGATTCGTGGGCTGCAGGCACCAGTCAGTCAGACACGTTTAGCGGTGCCTGTCATTTACGACTCTCGTGTGTTTGTTTAGCGTCAAGTGCCGGTGGTTCGAGCAGCGTGTTCGGGCTCGGCTGCTGCTGCATGCAAGAGATTCCGCCCGTCAGCCAGGAGCCGGATGATTGACAGAAGGAAATAAAGTTGGACCAGCCCGTGCGCGCCAATGGAATAGAGAGTGAAATGGCGGCTTCATCTTCGCAAATGCTGGATTCAATCCGTGCCTAATGGGCTTCTGTTTATACCGTGCTTACATCGTGCCGATTAGCAGATTACGGATGTTTTGGTTTTTGATTCAGTTTCGTTTCATTAGTGTGAGGCAGAGATAAGTGTTTCGCTCATGCGGATGGAAACAAAGGATTAGTTTGTTGTTTGGGGCACAGCTACACCAAAGCGCTGTAGTGTCAGTGAACGGTTTACGTTTAACGTAAACTGATTTGAAGGAATGCAAGCGTGTCATGTTCTAACGAAGTACTGTGCAGGTTGCATGAAAAAATATGAAAAATATATAATATAAAATGGCTCAGTGGTAAAATGTGTGTATGTGTGTGCAAGGAAGTGAACGAGTGAGTGATAGTGTTGATATTGTGAATAAAAATAGCTCTCAATTAATTCTAGAGCCATTACGCGAATGAATAAACCCCTGCTTGGGGCGTAATAATGCAACAGAAACGAAAACGCTCGTTAGGATGAGTTTGTGGTTGTGCATTTGTAAAATGTTATAATCAAGCAGCTGATACGCAATTAACAAAGGGGAAAAAGAGATACAACATACAAAGCCTCAACATCGAGCTTGCTCGTGCCATGCAAAGCACTGTGTGGTCGTAGTGTATGATCTGTCGTATAATTTAAGCTCACAGTGCTTTTGTTTTCCGAGACGAAAATTCGATCCCGTTCACCTTTCCCTTAATCTTCGGCGTTCGGTGCGGCCAACAGTGCAGTGTAGTGACGCTACGGTACGGAAGGGACGGGAATCGACCCGTACACGAGTAAGTAACGAGTGCTGCTTATACCGTTGTCGTTAACGGGTGCCCGGAAATCCTGATCCCATTCAACAGAACCGTGCCACGGTGCGGGCATTTGCTTTCCCTGCTTCCGTCCAACGCTTTGGTCTTTTCTTTTCTCTATTTTAAGCATGGCTTTTTGTGGCTTTTCCGGGTGTCTCTTTTAATTGCAGTTTTGTTCTATGCGTTCGCCATTGGGTAGCGCCGGTCACAGACGCGGGCGAGACACTCTGGTGCAATTGAGTGTTCGTTTTATTTTAGTTTGCAAGAAAGCGCACCGTTTACCATTTGCGATGCGCTGGATGCACGGACGCAGGAGGACTTGACATCGAAAGTTGTAGTTGGGTTGATTATTTCGTTCGGTAGCAAACGGGCTCCACTTGGCTGCCTGCATTCCTACCGAGATGATGGCTCGCTTTCTCCTGACGTCGTGGTGTCTGTGTCGATTCTCTTTGCCAATAGTGGTTTTTGTTGGTATTTTAAATGTTTCAGATGAATTTGTTAAGGCCAATAAAGGAAATTGCATACTATTCGTACAGTTGAAAGGAGTGAGATCCCAAAATTGTCTTCTTTGAATTTGTCTGACAAACTTATTACATTGCATAGACAAATAATCATTGTTTCAAAAAATGTCTTTCGTACTTATCTCATTTGACGAATGGTCGAGCAACAGCTTGCATGACTGTGCTATGTTCTAAGTAGAGAAACTGTAAAAGCAAACAGATTTTCTTCATCAAACATTGCAGACCACTATTCTTACTTATCTGCAATATAGAAAGTCAGTAAGGTTTCATATCTAATTAACAATTGAAGCGATTATATAAAGTTCAATATTTCTCCTGAAATTTTTAAGCAATATTCATTAGTAAATGCCATTACAATTCTAAATAATTAGCAATAATTAGCATGTTTAGGTATAGATTTTTTTTTATATTTGCGTATAAATAATATGATATTGAATAAACTATATAACGATAAGTTCAATTAAAACATATAAAAGGTGTAGACACACTTATTAGTCCAACCATCGCGTTTCTAGCTTGCCAAACTTCCGGTTTCATCAAGCGTGGGGTTCTTTGTTTGAGTAGAATTTGAGATGCTGAAATAAATAAAAACAGCATCGTTTGACACATGATTTACCCATTGCCCAATTTTCAAATGAAAAACAATCTTGCAGTCATGTACACATCACCAAGGCGTGGTGTGAAAGTTCAACACAATGTCTCGTAGCCGAAGGAATGTTTATCCCCGGGTGGCGAGTATCGTACGAGTTTTCGCCCGTTTGTTTTTTTCAATGCGCTAAACATTGTCATTAGTTGCTGATGCTACTGCAGAAGCAGCAGCAGCAGCAGAAGCAGCAGCAGTAGTGAGCAAGAGAGGACCGTATTACACACAATGACCCGTTAGCAAACCCATAATAGCCCATTGCAGTATCCAGTAGGTATGCAACTTGTCCGGTTCCATGTGCCTTCCG
The DNA here is from genome assembly GCA_000349145.1 of Anopheles dirus. Taxonomy (NCBI): domain Eukaryota; kingdom Metazoa; phylum Arthropoda; class Insecta; order Diptera; family Culicidae; genus Anopheles; species Anopheles dirus. Next base: position 20,457 of record KB673057.1, read on the forward strand.
TAGCAAAGTGATGGTAAATGTTAGCAAATAGTAGCTGACACAAGTAGCTGTCTCTATAGTGGTGCCACACTGTTTCGTGCGTGACTTGTGTGGGAAAGAGGGAATAGTTTTTATCTCGTCTAAAGGCACGAAATAGCAATGGATTGATGCACAAACATATATTATTTAACATAGCACTTAACACACTTGCAAGTGTTTTTAATCGCTAAATACCAACAGTTCAACATGATATGAGATACAACAAATTAAGCGAGGAGTGGGTAAAAATTTATGCATGTTGTTCATAATTTTGCCTCGTTGAACATGTTTGGCTGAAAATAATACCAAATGAACTATAAATTATTATAAGTAAATAAGCTGGGGAGTTAATCTTCATTAATGTCTATTGCTATTGCTTCCATAACAAAATTTATTTTACATCTTTGTTACATCCAAAATTATCATTAATATAAACATAGATTTCAAAACAACTACAACTTACTTATGTATACAACTTATACAACTACAGCGTGTATGGAACTCAGGAAAGCTGTAATAAATACTTATATATTTTGAAGCCGGCATCAGATACCAGCAACCAGAGAGGCACGCGTCTAATCATTCCTCAGTAAAGAACTGTGTTAATTTTTCAAGAAAATTTTAATTAATGATGTATACTCCATCTTACACGCCGACGGTCATCTCCTTTATGCTGATAACATCCAATTTTTTTTACCTTTCTTGAATTCTGTCGACTATTCATCTTCACGCAAAATTTCTTGATGAAGATGTTTGCCTTGATTGCCTTGATTTGATTGGTGTTCTGCCAATTTTCGTTCTCTATGTCCTGATAAATGTTCTCTTATCTATTTCTCCCGTTCTCGTTTTGCCATGTCTTTTCAATACTGTTTTAATAATTATCCCTTAGCTCGTGATTCCTCTATTTGTGATCTCGGAGTTATCCTTGATTGCAAACTTAACGTCTTCCAACAGCTCGAGAGTGTTATTAGTACAGCTAGTAAAACTTTACATATTATTCTACGGGCTGCTCAAGACTTAAATGACCCACGTTGCTTGTTATCATTATACTGCTGATTCGGTCACTCTATTTTAGAACATGCCAGCGTTGTTTTTTGCCCATTTGGTATCCTGTGGACCCAAAGAATCGAACAAATTCAGAGGCATTTCACTAGAGTAGCCTTTCGACGCTCTCCTTTCCCAATACCTCCTTACTCTATCTGCTGTGAAATTTTTGGCTTGGAGCCTCTAAATCTTAGACATTCAATCGCTCAAGTTTGTTTTGTTGGTGGGTTGTTCCTTGGAGATATAGATGCACCTTTTTTACTTTCCTCTTTGTCTTTTTATGTTCTTTCCCATAACCTACGTCTTCGTGATACTGTTCCAATAATCCGCTGCTTTCCTGTTTCAGATGCTTCAATAGGTACTTTGACCATTTTGATTTTAATTTTACCCTCGCTTCCTTCCATTCTCGCCTGCGATCCACTTTCATCCACTCCTCATAATTCCTCTGTCAATCGCGTATGTTTTTCCTTCCTGTGTATTTGTTTTACTTATTTTTCCTTTCCTCATCTTGTGTTTTGTGATACGGGATCGTTTTGTGTTAATGTGAGTCATTTTTTTTCTCTTTCTTTTTTTAAAATTTCATTTTTCATTCCTTATCTATTCACTTTGAGTTTTACTCGCGTTTTAACAGTATAGTCGGTTATAATAGTATTAAGTTAGTCAGTTATTGTTATGCTAGGGTACATATTTGATCCTTTATGGCAGACTTATGAATTATAATGAATAAATAAATAAATAAACAAATAAATAAATAAATAAAATGCTGTAGTTCAACTGTTGAAATGAAAGCATGAATGAAAATAAATGAAATGAAATTGTTTTTCTTTAAATAAAGCAAAAACGATCGCAAAATAAGAGTCTGTTCCAAAGGAGTGTAGCTTGTGATAGTATCATTAATAGGACATTGATTGCATCGTGATGCAGTTTCATTTTACCTATACACACAGTGTTTTCGATGGTACAACCACTTCATTTGTTCCCGTGAACAACACTTTGTAAAGTGTAATGAGTTTCGATGTCCCGCTGCGTTTAAACGCTGGGATTGTGCTTTCAAATTTAAAAACGTGGGCATGCGTTCGAACGCTCACACTTTTGGTTTAATTTGTACTTGAGCTTCATAATTAGGATGTCGGTAGTGATGGCGGTTGTACTGATGATTGGCAGGCTAACTCTAGCTTACCCGCAGTGTACATCACTCTACATAGTTGCTACTGTGCTTTGTGTGTATTCGGTTATGGCTTTTGTGTTTTTTCTTCGTTTGTTTGCTAATGGAATGCTTCCCATTTATCGCCATGGAACACAACATGGAGCGACATGATGTTTATTGATGTTTTTGAGCTCACGTAACCGTATTTTTTGCGATTGTATCCGTTGTGCCCGTGTCCTAGATATGTTCGTGGCGGCCATTGTATCAATTCTTCATGCTCACATTTGCAGGATGGAGGCAGGGCGAAAATTGAATGGTGCTCTTTTTTCGACGAATATTCCATCAAATTTCATCGCCTCGGTGCCATCCTTTTTCTAAATTGATTTTCACTTGAAACCATTTGATTTATTTGACAGCACTTTTTTCACGTTTCCCGATCACCCGTGTGGCGCGTGGTCACTGTCACTGCCATCATGCTACCGAGCATATCCTTCTACCGGCATTTCGTGTTCCGTTCTGGGCTCCTTTGCTCGCTTTTGCGCGTCGGATGAGCCTTGAGGGTAATCAATCAACAATCCGTGGGATCGTGTTTTTTCCAAGCCAGTTCCCGATCGTTTGCTATTGAAATGAAGGTGTCCAGGCGACAAATGGACAGCGACTGCGTTTTGTTTGGGTTTTGGGTCAAATTTTGACGGATGAGCAGGCTGTAGTGGCGCTTGCGATGTCTCTCAAATCGGTGTTCGAACGGGCTCGATGGGAGGGCCGCTGTTGTGACGTGACGCACGAGACTTTATGAAGCTCGAATGCTGTGTTGAGCAGTTGAACAGCAGGGAAAAAACGAGTAATATATTATGCAATCCAAAACTGGTTATACCGTCGAACAAACAATAGGTTGTACAGGTGTTTTTGTTCCATACAATAATATTTTGATTGAGCCAAATATCGGGCATCCGGGTTGTTGAGGTTTTGTACTTTTTAAGAATTCTGTTGCTTGTATGATATCCATATCATTATATCATCCATAGAATTAAAACTTGATTATTTGAATTGATCTTTAGAATATGAGATTATTATTATGGCCACTGTCGTTACTTATTTTATTGTGTTTTTTTATAGGGTTTTATTGAGAGGATGCTAATTAAAAGCTTACAACACACGTATATATGGTTTTGGTAAAGCTTAAATATCAATTTTTGAAGTTATAATAACAACAACGAAACCATTTTTATATTTAATTATTCTGTTCTCAAATTCGTACATTCATGAGCAGTCTACTGTTAAAGATTGTGTACAAAATTGCCTGCTGTGTAAACCGTTCGTTGAATGCCGGTTGGTTAAGATTTATTTGAGACTTTTTTTGAATTATTTATTTTTAATTGTTCTTCAAAAACATTTGAAGAAAGTTAGTGATTTTAAATAGGCAAATTTATCGTCTTCATGTTTTAAACAATTTCTCTTGTTTTATCAATGCTTTATCAAATAGCTGAGAAGAAAATTGTCTTCGATTCGTACCTTATAATTGTTACGAAATCTGTCCGTATCACACAATTGACATAATAAATTGCTGCTTGTTTCCAACTGAAATACCTTCAAAGCCATTACGTTAAGCCCCGTCATGGTGACGCTAATGCGAATCGTGGGATTCCCAAAAGTTGTCGGTCTGCTGATTAACAAACAGCTATTTTAAGATCGCTCGAACGGCTAGACGAAGCGGTAGAGACGGTGACCCATTAGCTAAAACATCTTGGGACATCGCACGGGGGTCTGCAAATGATAGTGACAGGAAAACAGAAATGAACCATTCCGAGAACAACATTCGCCAATACCGAGGTTAAGGCGACAACGGTGATGCTCGGGGATTAGCTCCACAAACGAAGATAAGTTTCAGTGTTGCATTGAGCTACGCGTAATTATAGCCGTTGGGATATTGGACTGTTGAATGTACGATTACAATAGAACGGGTTGATAAAACAGAGCTGATAGAAGATGGTTTGACTCAGAAAGCTGACATAAACGTTTTTCAAATGTTTAAATGGTTACTTGATTTATTAATCACATTATATTTTAATGTAAAAGTATCTATAATTAATGTTAAATGTTTAATTAATGTTTAATGTTTAATTTAAAAAAGAAGAAATTTAATTTGACTACCATAGAACTATTAATTTAAAAGTTCAAGCTATTCAAATCTAGATTTCAGTTAATGACTACTTCTTCACTATTCTGAATTATTGTATCTTTAACGAAATCGTCATTGCCACTGTATTAGGTAGGTAATTTTGCGAAACGCCAACAATTTTTCGGCATCATTTTTGTTTGAACAGTCGAATAAGCCGAATGCGCGAATGAAGGCGCGAACACATATGCATACGGTACATGTGGAATGGCTCAAGCTTAAAAGATCAGCGAGAGCAAAACCAGCAGCTCCGACACGGACGGTGCAGCATGGTTAAACTAACGTCTAACGGTCAAAGGGAGCGAAAGGAAATTCGGAAAAGCAAAGAAAGCCGAACCGAATCCCCCGAATGCGAGATTTATGGCTTGTGATACTAAATTATGCATAATTTTTATGTTCTCCTGCGTTGTTTACCATTTCTTCGTTTTGAATCTGCCATTTCCAGCGACCAGGTCCGCCGGTCCCTCGGCAGCCCACCCCCTTAGGCTGGCACCGAGAAGGTTTACCGCTCTCGATTTATCCCGGATGTCTTTTGCGGGCGCTTGAAGCTTTCCTTGGCTGGTGGCTGTTTCTCATAAAATATTTATGCCTAATTGAGTGAGCGTATGTATGGGGCGTACTGCGTGGAGGGTTAGAATGTGTCCGGGGGTGTGCATGAGATTTGAATGTATGCTGTTCTTGCCTGTCGCGGGTCCGCGTGAGGGAAAGTTTCTTTATGAATGTTATTAAATGTTGGTGTGCTTTTTCCCGCTCGCATTTTATCTGCTACATTTTATTAATTTTCTGTACATATAAAATTATTCATTACTCGTCCCTCCTTTACAATGTGCCGTGACATTGCTACCCGTAAATATAATTCGTTTTCGTCGCTCTCTTTCTCTCTTTCTCTCGTTCTAGGAACGCTAAGTGATGGCTGATAAAGAGAAATGTATCTTCATAAATGCTATAATTGTACTCCTGACTGCTCACATATGTGGTAGGTATCGATCGAGAGCTAGTCCCGCAAAAGGGACATCCATCTGCGGTTCGAACAATACCGCAATACTACGTTTATCAATTTTATCTGAGTGCGTGCATGAATCAAGTCACGTGAACGAACGCATTATCCAATAGAGGTCATGTGGGTTCGGCAGGTTATTGCTGCTTAATGAAAACGAATAACTACTGTTGGAAATGGTATCTTTTAATGTGAGCGACTGTCACGAAGCATTGATAGGTTGTGGAAAATGAAGCTCTGCCGTTGGATTCATGGCCACAGCTCGAAGCAAAGAAACCTACGCATTTATCGTGCTGCTAGATATGTGCCATAATCGGAGAATACGACGGCATACAAAAATTTAGGAGTTTTATTCGAATTTCATAAAACAAATGTTTCTCTTGAGGTAGAGCGTGCTTTATTTTTTCACAGGCTATGAGGCGTTTTATAACAACCAGATTGTGATTGCGCGTGGCACACATTTCCCTTTTACGGGCCGCGATTGTTGATTGAGCTATTTTAACAAGCATATGACGCGCGTTTACGCGCAACAGATACGAGGGGGAAAATTGCGCTTTCCCGATGTTTCATTGCAACAGTATGTTGGCTTCGAACAACTTCGAACATCGGTTATCGTCTCGGCCACCATTTATGCGGTGCTTTAGTGGGGAAATAATAATTCGGTCCTTTCTGTTGTTAACTCCTTGGGCAATGGACGTTGCAGAGGTATGATTTTCATGTTTATAAGTGACGGTGTAAAACATTCATTTTCATGGCTTGTTTAAAAGCCCAGCTATGAAACGTGACTTTATAGTTACGGGTTGATTGAACGATTGTATGTGAGTTTTTTTTTCAAATGTGGATACACGAACAGTCAGTAAATTATTGATAAGTATAATTTCATGGAGTAAGACATGGATTTTATAACGCAAAAGCAACAAATACTATACAAAATCTTGTTGAGTGAAAAGAACATTAGGATATTATAGTAACTTTTAAAATATATTATAACTGTAATTATTTTACTTTAGACTTATGTCAAAAAAGATTGCAAAAATAGCATTATGATGTATCTGTTGCACAAGCAGTTTATCACAAAAATGACGTTTCGTTGCCGATTGTTAGAGTTACGTTATGACTATAAAATGTTTTATTGAAAAATGAACCAAATAATTAGTTTACAATTTAAGCTAATTTAATATATAAGTTCAAGATTCTCGATCTTTGCTCAAATTTCACATTTTATAATTTAGTTTAAGACCACATTTTTGCCAAGCTTAATCTCTCTGCTAATTTTAAAATGGTAATAAACTATTAGGAAAAGTGTGTAACATTTAAGGTTTTAGATATTGGGTATACTGATGGTGTTGGTGTGGACGAATAGAAGAGCAAGCACGGAAAAGGATTTACGGATTTGAAAAATGTTGTGGCTTTTGTATATTTTCGGTAGGAATGTCAGATATTGCCATATAGCGGCATATTGAATGAATGAACAGCTGTCGCTAGCATTGTTCTTGCTTCTATACTTGTTTTGAGTTGCTTCTATTTTGAATTGAGTTGATCGTAAATGTAAGACTGCGTCGATGAAGACTTTAAGTAGACGAAAGTACAAAACTGAATTGAATACACATCCAATCCATGATTGGTTACACGTACATTAGATATATAAAAGAACGTTACCGAGCTAACAACTCTCACTCGTATGAATCTAAATAAAATCGAATTTAAAGTATCATTGAATGAGTTATTTACTCATCTTCTAGAACTCACATGCACGCACTCGAATGTGCAACTTTTCTGCCTACTCCTGCCACACTGATGGCATTGGCCCACCACCAGTCCACCAGATGCCTTGAGTGGAAATTGTCCTTTTCCCAGTCGGTAGCCGGAGCAAACAGCAAATTAATTCTTTATTTATTTTAGCTTCCAGCTCGTGCGCGAGACGCTCGCTCGTTCGTTCGATGGTTTAGCGTTTTAATGCACCCGCGTTTTAAGGCACCCGGGTTGGGGCGCACGAGGATGGCGCCAACTACAGCCCCATTTGCATGCCGGCTTTTGCTTGCGGAACGGTTTGCGCAGAGAATCGCGCCCCGTGCAAGAATTTCGGCTCCATACACACATGCACACGATTATCAACTGAACGTTAAACTTTGCCGGAAAGTTCCCCGAAAAGCCGACCCTACACCGCTGAGGTCCGCTCAGTCTGCCACTGAAACGAGTGATGAAGGACAAAGTGTCTTGCAGGGAAGGATCGCAAAAGCGGACCGAACGGTAATAGGGCGACCGATTTGTGTGTGTGCGAGATGTACGGTCGCAGGTCGCATACGAGTGCCAAACAAATGCAAATCCTGCTTAATACGCATCATTAAGTAAATCGAATAAACGAACTATTTCAGGGCTCTTCCCGGGACGACCCGAGATTGTGTTCGTTACGGTGGACTTGTATCCCGGCGTGCCGAGAAGAGAACCACCGACAGTAGCCACCGTAGCCGAAAAGGATCAGCGTTTTTGCGTTATTTCATGTTTCGTTACCCGTAGGCCACAGGTATCGTAGTGGTGCAGGAGCTTCAGAGCCACGGGTTCCCAATGCCAAGCTGTTTCACGCTGCTTTTGGTGCAGCGGTTACCCAAAACCCTTTTCACGAACATGTTCGCAGATTGGATCATTCGGCGAATCCGGTTCGATTGGAAAGGTGATGATTGTAGTCAGTCAATCCAGGAAAAGGGTTTCCCGGGGATTCGCCGTGTGGGCGTGCGTGTGCGAATTCTTCCAGCTCATCGAAAGGAATCGATACTTCGTTCGAATGCGCATGGCCCGCCGGCCCGCGTTGGCTTGATTGGACACAATCTTGGTTGGATGTTGTTGGGTAGCAGCTGAGATGCTTTGCCAGTGCGTGCAGCTCGTTTGCGGTTAGCGCTAAGCATCGTCCGGATCGTGAAGCCAATCAATGAACGAGAGAGAAAGAGAGAAAGAGAGAAAGAGCAGGATGGACAGACGAAGAAATTTGCATAGTTTTGCACTTTTCGATCCCGACCGTATTGGAGGGATGCTGATTTATGCATCTGGTCCCGGTGAATGATGCGAACGTTTTGCTTGGCTTTGAAGGGCGAACTCCGCGTCCCTATGCGTCTGGGGGTAAATGATGCATTCGACGGCCTAGCATGCGTTTCTTAAGATGCTGACTCGGGTGAAACCATTCCCTCCGGGACACGCACTCGAGCGCGTGTGTGTCTGGTTCTACTTGGACGTCTGCCGAACCCTCCCAGGGGGCAATTGGGTTAGTTTTACGGCTGATATGCTGATAGGAAGCCCGGACCCATGGGACGGATTGAATCCGTCGAATGTTGCCAAATTTATCGCCGCACCGTAAATGTGCACTCCGTCTCCCTAAGGAACTGGAAGCTGTGCAGCTTTCTGGAACGCAGTCATCTTTGCTGAGCTATTCGGGCTCAGCGTTCCTGTTACGTGTAACGCGGGTCTACCCTGCAGGCACTAATGAATAACGAGTGGCGGGAGTGGAGCCAGATTGCGAATCCGGCGGTCCTGGCGGCAGGTGAATAGAAGGTGGAATAAACGAGTCTATTAATCTTCCGGTTTAATTAGTTCCCCTCCAGGCGATGGTTCCGTTTCATTCGACTTCGGGCTGAAAACGTTATGTTCCAAGTCATTGCCGCTAACACGCTGATCAACACACAAACCGAGCTGTTTGAAGAGATGAAGCGAAAAGCGCAATAAATGAATGCTTTGGAGAAAACAAATAAACACATTGATTGCGATTTCAAGTAGATGCTAAAAAGTGTGAATGCAGTTTATTGCATCACATATTTAAAAAAAAAGTGAATTTAATGTGTTATTTCGGAATTACACAAGCTAATGATTCGATACGATGCGCACACACTACGTATAATCTACACAAGTTGTGGAGCCTAGGAAGAAAAAGTATAATAGTCGTATTGTGTTTGCTAAGCGTTACAATAATTTTGATCATGTTCCATAGGTGTGTTTATAATACGTCTATTTGTCAGCAGTGTGATTTAAAAAAAGAACTCGTTTTTTATGTTTTTACTTACCACAATTTTCCGGCGCACTTCCTCATTGTTTTACACACAACTTACTCACATACTTCTTAGTTAAAGATCAAACAACGCTAATTTGTCCGAATTGGACGAGCTTCTCCATTTTTGTAAAAAATATATTAAATTTTGGCTGAAAGTATTGAACTTCTTCTAGGTTAGTAAGATTATTGCGTTAGCTCTTTACTAGTTGTTTTGAAAGAAACAATAGGATATTGTTGTGGATTTTTAAGATTAAACTAGATATTACAACTCAAATCTCATATAAATGTATAAAAAAGTGTAACTAATGATTAAGGTTGTTAAGTATCTGAATAAAATTGAAAACAGGGTTAAAGAGCTACTTTAACAGCAACTTTAATATTTTAAAATATTTTTATAACATACATAGTAGGTGATTTTGCCCAGATCTTCTTAACTCACAATGACAACACCGAAGACTTTACGTATAAAAGCAGCTGGCTATTTTGTGATTTGCTGACTGCTCTAACATTATTCGATTTGAAACTACCGAATGATATGTTTTTATATTGCTCAGGAAATGTACCGAAGGTTCTACTTATAGGAAAATATGCTCCGTAATATTTGAGTGTTTTTTTTGGGTGGTTCGAATGACGTTTTTAGGTTCACGCACGCATTAAAAAAAATCTCTATTACATCACATGTCCATACGAAAATAAATGAATGAAATTTAATGAATCGCTAAATGGCGCATTTGATCGCAATTAACACCAGAATTACAACTTGTGTCATTAATCTGCGATATAAAATTTTACGCTTTCTTTGTCAATGGACATGCATAGTTCGATTTCCGAAGATAGTTATATTAAAGAATGCAATGTTCTTGCGTACTACTTACACATTCTCAGCTATAAGGTTTCTACTGCGAAGAACATGTATGAATGGCTATTTTTATTTAGCTTGAATGAGCTGAACACTATTGTTTTTATTGTATTTCTTGTAAACATTTTAATTTAAACTTGACATCACAATTACCAGAACCAACAAACAAAAAATAATAACGAGTCGTACTAGTCACTAGCGTATGAAATAAATCATATACCCATATATAGGACTGTCTAACTAATCATGGTTTACACATATTAGATAAGTAATGTCAAGAAGCTGCAAAGCTATCATAATCTTCTTCTTTCTACCTGGTTTTATTTGACTTAAATGTATGCCCTGATATAATTACTGAAGGACGACTCATTTGAGATATGAACCCATAACCTGTGGTTTGCAAGACCTCGCGCTTGTCGTTTCTAAGCTTGCTAGTCATTGCTATGCCGATTGAAAACAACAACAGGTGCTGAGTTTGCCTTTTAATGATCAATATTGAGATATCGATGTATTTGAAAGGCCTATGCACATATTGAATTGATGACGAAGAAGAAGAAGAATAGTTCAATTTATACAATTTATAAAATGTACATAAAATAAAACAGGTTATTTTTTCCTTTCTGCCTTAACTTTTCTTATTAGAACGATTTCATCGACGCAACAACGACAAAACTTAACGGTTGCTTATATGTAATGCTGTAGATTATTCATTTGTCGATTCAGACTTATACATGCTATGTAACGAAATATTAAAATAATTAAATAATATACGTGATTGTGTAGTGTTCAAATCCAACATTAACGCTGTTATTCAGAATCCGTTAACCAATTGTTATGAAACAATATGCTGTCTAGCAATAACCTTTACGTCGTACGATAAAAGCAGAAAAGTGGATAAAAAATAACACCAACAACAATCTCATCGAGCGCCTGTACGGTGCTGAAAGGAGAAACGGACAAGGTCACTCACGAGCGTATGTTACAATGACGTGCGAGCGGCTCGTTCCCGGCGACGGAAACAGAAGGACAACTTGAGAAAATCGTATATATCATTTACTTGCGTTCCACTGCCCATTTGTCGGGTTCTGACAGACTGTTGTGTTTCATCCTGCCTGTTGTGCGTATATCTCCAGGAAATATAGAGCACACAGCGTACACACGGTTGCTACGACACGGAAGAAAAGGAACAGAAAATAGAACTTGCTGCGTGCGGCAAAAGTTGCCCGGTTTAGGTTCGTACTCAGGGCTGTTGTTATGTTCGGGCAGACCAGAACGAAGGGGGATCGAAATGCGAGGGTGCTGTTTTTCATTTGCGAAATAGCTTCAAACCAACAATGTGTCGGTTTAACTCTTGAATCCAGGGACGCACACTTGAAGTGGACTTGATAGTATCGTTCGAAGTTCCCTGGTTTTTTCATTCGCTTCGCACCATCGTGACCGATGCCCTGATCCGGCTCACACGGCTCTAATGTATTAACATTGTAATCTGGACCCATTTATCTTGACGTTTAAGATGACTTCGGTGACGCCTACCGTGCTCCGGTTGGGAGTGGGACGGAATGGAGAAAAAAATAATAAAGGAATGCCATCAGATGGGTGTAAGTGGATTCTACTAGACCACCACCACGGTGCTTGCGGTATGTTGGTCTAATGTGTACTTCACACTGTGGGTGTGTGTGTGTGCGCATTTCGCTTTTTGCTTTGATTTTTCCCCAGGAATTTCCCAGGCACACTGCACCAGAACAGAAGTGATAAAGTAATGACAAGTTTTTTTCCCTCTAACCTTTGCAGCAACTTTCACTTCTTTTTTCAGCACCATAGTCTGCTTAAGGTTCACTTTGGGTCATCCGCTTACACTTTTATCCTCTCGCTACAGTCGTAACCGATGGCCAAAACTTTCGATAAATCATCGGAGTTGAGTATAAGGTTTTTCGGTGTTGTTCTGTATTTTTCGGCCACGGAGCTATTTTCTCCACGATTGGTGAGCTACGGTCGGAGTTTATGTCTCGGGTAGAAATGGGTTTGGTTGGTTGGGAAGCTGAAATTAAGTGAAAAATATGATACATTTATCATTTTCCCCCTACATTCGTAGCAAACGCGTGGCGATGGTGGCAAATGAAAGTTCGATAAATATATGTGTGGTTATGGTTGTGTTGTGTTGGGATTGTTGATGCGTTATGGTTCATTGACTTGTTCGCTAGCTATGGCTGTAAGAAAACATCCTCAGATATGATAAATATCCCAGACTGTATGAATGTGTGTGTTTATGGCGTTTTCTCGTGTTTGAATCTGAACAACCGGAACACAAATGATCCAAAGGGTTGACAAGGCACGTTCGGGAACGGCCGTTTTTTCTTGTTTCTTTCGCACCGCATTTGCTAAAAAAACATGCTAGAATGGAAATAAATGTACTGGAAAAACGATAACTTACCATACGTTGAACGAGATTATGTTTGATTAAATGATTACACATATTTATTATCGATAAATCTTTTGAAAGCACTCGTACGCCGCGTTCAGTCCATGTTAGTCGATATTCGATGAATAGAAATAGGCAAGCGTTGCTGCCGTGATCAAAACGGATAAACAAGATTCTTATCTTCATCACACAGCGAAGAACAAAATCGTCTGGAACAACTTGGCTTGACACGAAGTAAAAATCAATGGCGCGCTTCGATGTGCCACGCTAATGCCTTAATTCTATTACAATTACTTTCCAAATCGCAATTCGTGGGCAGCAATGAACAGTGTTCTTTTTTATGAATAAAGTACAAATAAAATAAAAAAAAAACAAGCGGACCTCAAGGGTCGTTTTTCATCAACATCCAGTACCAGGCGTCTCCTTTGTTGCAAGGAGCACCGGGCGCCTCCATTAGGTGACAATCTGCATTATTTGGCCCGACCTACGCCCGGGAACAGCATGCTGCCCTGCCCCTGAACGTGACTCCAAAGCAAAAGCCGACGGAATCGGGAGGTAGAGAGTAAACAAAAATTAACTTTCGAAATTATAAAATCATTTCGGTGTATAAAGACATCGCCAATTAATCAGCACAACAGCGCGCCACGGTGCGCCGAAAACGACAAGGCTTCCGCCCCCGGGATCCTCTTGGTGCCGCGTGCCTACCAGATCCATTGTGCTTTGGCGACGCAGGGAGCGCAAACGGGCAAGATTAGAACATCCAACCATCCGTCGTCCTTCGGTGCGCTGATCCGATCCGTAGAATGGACGAGGTGCTTTTTTCTGTTTGCGGGCTCCGGGCGTTGTTTTCCCATTCTTAAACACTCGCACACCCACGCAACCATCCTGCCGGGGACGGGGTGGGAGGGCATACGGCAAAGTTTTCCGTGGCAATTTGTAGTAGAAACGCACAGCGGCAGCGCAGCGTTTCGGTGGGACAGACACGTAGCGGTGACTTTTGTCGCGTCTCGTTTGACGTTTCGCGGAAACCGTCATGAACCGGCCGCCGTCGCAGCAGCAGCAGCAGCAGCATCATCATCTCCGGTGGTGTATATTTATCTTTTCGATTTTAACTTTCCTCTACGCATCGCACCGGGTGAGTTTGGGGCGTCTGGACAGAAACGGTGGGAACGTCCGAACAATGACAAGGCAGGCGAACCGGGAAAAGCTCGTTAGGGATCACAGAGCACTCGCGGCGGCTGGGCCACGGTTGAGCAGCGTCTCGCGATGACGAATTTCGACATGACTTTTGAATAAATACATTTTCGGCGCGAAATAGCAATAGAAAAGTAATCATCGCTAGCGCCGGAAATGGTGATTATAATGATGAAGTAAGACTGTTCGGTGCTCGGAGGGGCTGGTGAATGGCCAGTTGGTGGGAAAGATCATCTCACTTTGATTCGCTTTCAGTCACTGACGGTCTGAGAGCAATGGATTCGATTTTTGTTGTCGATTTGTCGTGAGCCTAGGAAGTTCGGAAGGTGGCTCGGTATTGGCAACAGCTTTATTACTTTCCGGCATTGATCATCCCACCGAAACGAAAGTGAACCGATGGCGAAATGATGTAAAAGTTTGATGACTTGCGCCAACGCTCCCCATCCGCACGCAGATAGCGATAGGCAGAATCGATGAAAAATCGAGATTAAGCCAACCGAGACGAGAACCGAGCGACCGAGCACCACCCAGGCCTGTGTCAACACAATTACTTGATAATGATGGGAAAACTCATCAACTCGGCTAGCGGCAAACGACGGCAGCGTGACAGTTGGATCATTTTTCTACACGCAAAACTAACTTCGGAGTGAAATTGAAACGGTGGCTGAGTTTTTGATTCGAGCCGGAAAATTAGTCCTCTTATCGGCGACCGCAGCTGCGCCATTTCAATTGATATTGCCGTGATGAGCCCGTACAGCTTGAACTGAAAACCATATTGCACCACCTTGAACCAATCGACCAATCGGGTTTGAACCAATCGACACCACGACAATGGGTTCAGGTCAATTGTGAATTCATTCTCCATTTTGCTTTGCCTAAACATCAGTCAGCTTTGACGAGCATTCGTCACATCCGAGCTAAACGAAGAAGAATAGTGCGTTGAAAACACGGTCGGAATCGATGTGGCCTCTAACTAAGAAAACTCGTATGGTGAAGGCGTTAAATTACAACGTGGAGCACTTTGTCTTTCACCGCACCGCTTTTACGCCTCCGAAGTTTCACTTGCACATTTCTCCACTCTCGGCCGGACACGTTTTCCGATTTGTTTACATAGGGCCCACCACCGGTGGTATTTATGAAGGTACAACGCTCGCGAAGGGATCCTTGCGTTGTGTTGCGGTGCGCGTATTTGATTTCGACGTCCGCGCTGCGCTGATAAAGAAACGGCGGTAGCGGCACCCGGCAGATCGCCAAATAAACGACCACCGCGGCTCGAGGGGAATATGATCAATATTTGATATTCAGAAGCCGTTTTCGAATGAATTAGGAGTGGCGTTAGGGATTTATTTATTGTGCGAACCATTGGGTACCGGTACCGGGACGTGTTTGTGTTTGGCACGACCAGAGGGCGGTTCTTCTTGTGTTCGAAGACGACGGTGGCATCGCTGGTGCGACGAGAGGGCTTCGATTCGTGATAATTGAAAAGCTATCGCTGTGCTTGCCGGTATTTCGCTAATGTTGTGATAATTTGAAGATTTGTGATTTGTGGTATTTTCCTTGCTTCGTTTTGTTTGCATTGTACCGGGGCATCTTGGGCAGGATGGTGTGTGCTGGTGAAGCATATCGCCAGGGTATTAAATAAGATTATTAAACGGTTGAACGCCGTGACGATTTTGAGCAAATATTTCATTTCAGGTGTTGTTAAAACTTGAAAAGCTTCTCAAAATGTAAAAGAAGTTTCAATATAGTGTCATTTAAAATAGTAAAATAGTTTCTTGTTTATGAAGCTATTCAGCTAGTCCGTTGCCAAATCAATGAAAAATATAGTTTGTTGATATATTTCATCAATTTCTAACGTTGATAATTTGCATCTCGGATTGTTTGTTGTGTTGATTGTTTGGGTTTTCAAACACTGCTTCTTTGATATTCTTATTGCTGAAAATTTGATGAAAAAATTGATTGATGAAAAAAATTGATGAAAAAATAAAATAAGAAATTTCGGAAAATTAATCTCAAATACAGCTTTTCAGTTATCTCGTAACCTTCGTGGGTACTGTGAAGTGGTTATTAAAATACTTGTACGTGTATCGAACGTATATAAAATAAAAAAACAATTGTTAAACACTCATCTTCAGGAATTAGAGCGAGTTTCTTTAAAGTGAGATTTGATTTTGTTTCATTCTTTTTTACTAGACCGTGATAAAAAATATTTTAATAAAATATTATAACTTTTCTGCTCATCTTTTCTGGTTTGGGATGCAATTGACAAAAATACACATTTTACATATTTCCATCTGGTCTGGTAAAGTTAGGGTCAATGTTCAAAGAGTATCACAAATCTTAATCCAGTGTTTTGCAAATATTTTGGCTACACTTTATAAATCTACATTTATTATATGTACCTTGGTATAATCCATGTGCTGATATTTATAATTTTCTAGATGTTTGTGCTTATATCATTCGATTGCGTTATCTTTCATTGATTTGCAATATACTTTCCGCACAGGGTCTGCGTTGGTTCATTTCTAACAACATGGTTGATTATTTCAAATGTTTAAAAACCATCTTTAGAAAACTACGCTGGCTATTGCACCTCAATTCAGAGCCAGTGTTGTACTATCCTTCAACTAACGAATAAAACGTTTCGTAACGTCAATTTTTTAAATTGAAGATTCCATCATGCTTCCTACGTGCATTGTCATCGGACAAACGAGATAGATAAAAGTCGAATAGAAATCGCTTCACAAAACCTCAAAAAATCTCCAGCTTCCATGAAATGCTTACTATCAGCGCAGAAAATCGGGCTTTGTAAACGCTCGAGAACCGAGAATCAATTCAACCTCACCTAATGTTGGTTTCGATAGTGCAAAAAAACGTCCTAAAAGATCTGTAAAAGCAAGCGCATGGTGAACGACCGGGAGTGAAGGATACCGAAAAGAAGAAAGAAAAAAAGGTGAACCAGTCACGGAAGGTTTCGTGCGGCTCCTTGACGCACGCAACGCGCGATGGTGTGATGATCGAACCAATCTCCTTCCCATGGGTAAACCGAGAAATCAAAGTGAACTTTTACTCCAAATAAAGAAATCAAATTTCATCGGGGGAAAAATGCGCCTCACCCGAAAATCCGTGGAATCCGATAAACTTCTTGTCAATAGGCTTTCTTTCTTTTCTTTTTTTATGTAGGTCGGTCGGTGGGGATTCTTTCAACGCTCTCCTCACCCAAGCTCACGGCTCTCGGTTGCCATGGAGCGCACTACCATCGAGCCTGGACGGCACGGCATGCTGGGATATTTATATCCCCAGGAGAATTTCTCCTGGAAAGCTTTCTCTTTTCTTGGCTGAGTTATTTTTTTTAGTTTCTTTTCCGGCGTGTCGCACATGCAATCGTTACTGGGCGCGTGGTAGAGATCTGGTAAAGATTGCACCAGCATCAACACCCTCTGCAGTGAAGATGGGTCGGATGCGTGAGATTGGGTGGGCAACACGGTGGCTGGGAATATAAATTTCAACTCTATTGATCCGTTGATTTCGGTACGGTTTTCACGTCATTTCACGTCGCACCCGCTTTCGCTGTTCTCAGTTAAATCGTAAAGCATGCTGTCTGAATCTGCTCATTAATAGGTGTCAGTTATTTATCCTCTCTTACTTACAGCTTCGGTTGCCAGCACGGGGTTGAGGAATCTTTCGTTGTCCATCAAACCGCCGTGGGTGAGGCGCGGACAGGAAGCGCAGCTGCACTGTCAGTACGAAATGGAAGGTGCTCCGCTCTACTCCGTCAAATGGTACCGAGGCACGCTCGAGTTCTATAGGTACTCACCCTTCGAGAACCCACCGGCGAAGATATTTCCCTTTACCGGCATTAAAGTTGACGTAAGTAACACATATGAAAAGCATTTTGCATGATTAAAATTTATTGAAAAGGAATATACACCATCATTGTTGAAAAGATGCGATGAGAACGTTTAAGCCCGTAGAATGTGTTTGGTAAAGGTCATATTTATATATTCAAATAGTGAACCTTCTGCAAGTGCATCGATGAAATGATCCCTTTCAGTCCGTCTTGTTTTTGGAAATCTGACTAAATTATTTGTCGTTACTAATTAAAATTTCTAGTATTCATTCTATTTGATCCTTTGCGATGTTATAATTAAATTTATTTTCTTCTTAAAGATTATAACTTGATCTTCATAATACAAATAAGCTATGAAAACAATACAGTAGAATCAATTTTCATGTCTGCTCAGCCTGTGCCATGCTTTGGTTGAACAATATAGCAATGACTTTTTCTTTGCCCCTGCGAAAAGGTGGACCATAAACGCCACCATCATCATCGTTATCACTTTTGTCATCCGTAACACTATCAACGGATTAGATTCGGTTATGGCATGATGCATGTACTCACAACGAACCGCGTCCTGCTATGTTTTCCCTGACGCTCGATTAGGTGCTGGCAAGAAAAAGGCATGATAAAGCAGGCATAAAGCTCTCGGGCCACCAGCACCGGTTCCTCTTGGTTCGCCTTTTACGAGGACTCGTTCAGCAGCAATTAAATGCTGGAAATGAGCGATAAAGCCCATCCACCCTGCTATCTTAAAAGGCCCTCCCACTGTAACACCAACCACGGCTGGGACACTGACGGCGAGGCAGGGCGAGTGACGGTAACGAGTGAAGTAACGAGAATGTGTTTGAGTTGGTCTCACTTCATTTTGTGTATGTTGCGATACCGTCTTCCTCCACATGGATGGGCGTTCCTTTGATGGCTCTTCGCTCGTCCGGAAACCGGGCCGTTTGTGTGCGTGGACCACTGGGAAAAGGAAACACTGAGCGGAATCAACGCTTCCGGAAGTGATGCTCGTCCGCGCTTTTTTGGCCCGTCCGTGGGAGTGCTTAATAAAAGTGATTTTCTTTTCAAGCGAGATAAGATGAAACGAAACGTAAGGCTTTCCCCGTGCTGGGTGGGTGCGAGTGTGGTCTTGAGGGCTTCATGCATTCACTCACACGCTCACGCCCTCGCGGTATCGTCTGCAAAAACGCACATAAAACTGCTCGTAAGCTCTGTCCCATGTGGCATGCTTGCTTCCTTCGCAACGACGCGCTGTATCGTTCCTGGTGGATTTGGCGACAGTGGTACCACAGAAGGGTGGAATGAGGCTAGGCACGTATTAACTGGCATCTGGCATGCCAGACCTCGAATCTGGGCCACGAATTGTCAACTTCTGTTCCGTCGCGGCTGGAGAATCGTTGATGAGTGGTTTTTATTTGTTTTGTTTTCCAAAAGCAGCCAACCGAGAAGGTATTTATCTAGCAACAATGGCGTTTATTGCGTTCGCAGTATCATAGCGCCCTGGTGGAGTACGCCAGTAGGTTTGTCCGCGTTTGCCCTAGCTATTATCTATTGTCAAAGGTATTTGTCTCAATCGCTTTCATGTGGCCAATGTTCGCAATGGAGACTTGCGCTCTGTTTCAAATGGAAAATTATGAGGATCTATTGACACTATTGTCAACTCTCTGTCGTTGGTACTGTTATTTACTCTTGATACTGCTAGTAACACTAAAAGGACGTATAACTTTCTCCTTAGATGCCTAACTACCTTCTTCATGTTGAATGGACTGTGAAACCAAACAATTTGGGCTCGTTAGTTGCAAACAAATAATACAAAACAAAACAAATAATAAAAAATCTAGGTTGTAGCAATAAATTTTTCCAATCAGTAGTATTGGGTGTTGTTGTAAATGTACTGCGTTTGATAATTTCATATAGTGATTTTTTAAGCGTGTAAGCGTAATCATCTTATGACTTTATACAATTCGCTAGCTGAGTTGTTAACAAAACGTTGCAATCGCCCTACCTTAGCAGAAAGAACCATTTCTAACTCCTTTTCCTTCATGCCAAATCATTCACGCTACCAATGGCGATTGACATGTAATTATAATGCAGATTGTTTTTCGTACGGGACTAGTGTACATTTTAATGGCGGTAATAAAGCTGTAAAAACAAACTGACATTACTGCAGGCAGGCTTTAATCAGTCGGTGCTTTGCGCTTTACCGACAAAGTTTGATGTACATTTACATTCTGCTGAATAACGTCTCAGTTGAAATAGCAACCAATTTAGGCATCATAAAATCTGCCACTTTCACAGATTTCCTTTAAGTGGCACACTCTTAATAGCGAAAGGAATTCATTTTCAGCTTTCTTTGCTGTTTCTTCGTCGCTGAGGCATCTGCGCATGTATGCGAACGTGTCTCGGTGTGTCGAACGCTCAAGGTTGAAAGGGTTGAATATCAATCCCAGACGAAAGGTGCTATAAAGCGCCCGTACCATGTCACGGGTTCGTGCGCTTGCTCGACGCTTCGGAACCAAATTGCTTCTTCGCTGACTCTTGCTGGTGGCACAGTCTTTAATGGAAAAACTGTCTGCACCAACAGGATATTGCTTATCTCGGCCGGTACGAAAACCTCGCTTCACATTCCGAAAGGTGTGCTGGCACGCAGGCAGGCACGAAGATAAAATGTCAACCCGTGTGCATGACGTTAATTAGTTTATATTTCAAGATGCCAATGTACGGTTTCTACGCGGAATGATTCGTTGTGCAGGGGGATGTTTATATCGTTGCCTGGTTTCGTCTTCTGGTGTTATTAACTGTGAACTCAAGGCAAGAAATGCTCACACATGCAACCATCCCAACTCGATAGACCCTTCAGTGAACGAGCATGAGCATCGGAGGCAGACGAACAGAGAGGGAACAAAATTTATGCCCCATTGACTGTCAAAAAAGGTCAACTAAATCAAGACTCTTGAAGGGAGCAAGTAAACAGGGGTAGAAAAGAATACAGAAGGAAGTACGGGAAAACGCCCTTCGGTCTAACATTCCAATCGGTCTTTCGGCGAAGAATGGACCGTTTGAAGATAGGATGAATTTGACTGATAACATGCGATTACAAGGAATCTGCTAGGGATGAGTTTGCCTGGAAAAAAGTTTACGGATGTCGGTTGGTCGGTTGACCCAGCCATACAGAGTGAACCGTGAACCGCTTTCGAACGGACAGCTTAGTGCGATGAAGAGCGATTACGGGCAATCTTGATTATGATAGTTAAACTTTCATCCGATGACCAGCTTCTGACCGAAGTCCGAAGAAGATGTTTAATGCGTTTCATTTGTCAACAAACCTTGCGAGTAATGTTTCAATCCTGGTGGACAGAAAAGCATCATTCATTGCGTGAACCGATGAAGAAGCTACTTGAAGTTGCCGAAATTTTTCGTACCTTTTGTTTTATTAAAGTATTCTTGAATACCTTCTGTTACTGGCTGTGTTCAGAACACTTTATCTCTTCATTAGTGGGAACGGTTTTGTTGAAAACTGCTTCGTTCTTCAAGTCAAGTCCAAGTCCCAACTCCGACCGACCACTACTTTCTTTTAACTTTAGTGTTCGTTTCCTGCCGTGTGTTGGTAATTGCAGTAGATTAACTTTTCCTTTGTTCCATTCCTCTGTTGCGCAAAATCTTCAGCAAAGTAGTATAGAATGCTGTTTTTTTTCTATTTCTCTCACTAGATTTTTTACTTGCACACTTTGGTGACCGTTTCATACTGCACCGATGAAGGGTGCCGTTGTCGTAAAGAATTAACCATAACAATTACATTTAATATCTTCCCACCTACTACTACTACTGCTCTTACGTTCATCTATTTAACGCTGTCTTTTCGACTAACTATCTGCCACAAATGAGCTTCTCCTGTGTGGTGCGCTACACCATGCCAGGTCAGCCGTGATTTCCCATCCCCAATTGTGTGCCTCCGCCTTGTCGGGTTATGTTATCTTCCTCCACTTGCCAATGGCGACGGCAGCAGTGCGAATGGTCTGGCTGATGACAGTGTAGTGGCAGTGCCATAAAACCCGGAAGATAATCACGTGACCATTAGGCCAACCCGTGCACACAACACTTTCCACGACGGCGGTGATGTCCTACAGGATCTGCAGCAAGCCGCTGCAACTATCCCGCACTCCTGGGTGTTGCTTCATTGTTCTTTTTATGTGTCCCGCGCAGCGCAAATCTTCAATTTCCGCTCCAAGATCTGCTCCGGGAAAATCTTCACCTATCGTGGGTGATGTTTTAACTGTTATGGTTACCGGTCTGCCTACGCAGGAGCAGCTGGAGGAAGACACCACCGGGCTTCCCAACACCCAGTGGCAGTGACAGGTGACAGGGAGCGTAGATTTCAAGCGTCAAGAAATAATGAGCCTCCGTTGCACCACCAGTCCGACGCTGGACCCCTTGATCCCGTGGTTGTTTAATCTTCTCCCCCGGTCGGGGTTAGTTTGTCTCCGCAGCCAACATTCTGCGCCACCACCGGTACGGCACCTAATGAGCGCCTAATTAATCAACCGAACGTGTCCCGCAAAGCTTCGATGCGGTGGAACGCGCACGGAACCATCTGTGTGTCAGGCGCTTGATGTTGATCGTTCTGGCGCACCTCGGAACCGGCGCACCTTATCGTGATCACCGTTCAAGGTTCGAGCTTGTCGCTGTCGAAGATGCGCACCGTGCGGTTCATCAGCACTTCAACAAAACAATTAGTTCTACTTGGTCAAGCACATTACACAGTGCGGACACACTAGGAGAATCTGTCCGTACCGTCCCCCATTGTTACCTGCCGCGCACAAGTTTGTAGCCAGGCACCCTGCGAACGGTCGGGGAAGGTCTCGCACGTGCTGCCCTTGTCTCGGAGATGCGATTTTCCAGACACCACCGTTGCAGTATTATAGTGGCGGTATGAATCAATTTGCATACCTAATCAAGAAATGAGCTTTACCGGACGTCCGGGCTGGGCGTACTGGATTATCTATCGCTTCACGGTTCGCTTGTGCTGGGGAACCGGCCCGGAACTGGACAGCAGATGGCGTGCATGGCGGGAAAATCCGTGGAAGACAATGATCCCAACCGTGGATCGCGGTTCCGTGCTGCCACCGCAAATAATGCCCGTTCGCTTCGGTGTCCTGGCGGTGCTGCAATACAAGATGGTTTCAATTAATCTGCCAGACGTCATACGACGTCATCCGTTTGGGTCAACTGTATGCTTCGCGTTGATTACTCACGGTCACGGTGGTTCGGTCGTGCATGCGAATGTAAACTAACGCACGGTAAACAGAATGTGTAGGTCGCAATTCTTAGGTTGATGTCTTGTGTAAATAATGTTAACTGAATGTGGGAATGCAATGAACAGCTTTTGAACGCAACGCTGGTTTGATTCCAACGGCACAGGCAAGGGGATTAAATAGCGTCCACCAGCCATGTCCGCAATGCGAGCTGTATGGAGCTTATGATTCCACAGACCTGTCAGCGTGCTCCAGGGTGACGAGAATGATTTTATGCGCGGTTATTTCATTACACATTTGATCAAAGGTTCGCTTTCAATTCCCGCACCTATTTGCATAATCGCTCGCTCGACCTACAAAACGGACACTGCCGGAATCCTTCGCTGGCTGCCTCCTACCAACGCACCTCGGCACGGGTCCTGGCAGGATTCTTCGAGGAAAAAGGGCACTGCTGGCCTGCTGGAAAGATGATTATAAAAAGAGGGGCATGGGAGTTGCATCTGATGTCCGGTGTGGTGCCGGGAATGTATGGTTCCACCAACCACCACACTATCCCATCGTCCCGAGATTTGAGCGGTCGATCAGAAGGGACGACGGGCTTCGATTCGGATCGATTACTCATTGCCGGGAAATTGAGATTGAATGAATGGCATTCGTCCGAGAATTTAGTTCAATTTAATGGAAATTCTTATCTGCTTCCAGGAGATACAATGCCTGTGGTCTTCTTTTTCTGTTTGTGCTATTTTTAGTGGCGCAAAGGATCCGCTACGCACGGTTGAGCTTTGTACTTTAATTTATGATTGCAATGTACGCAATCAAGCATTTGATTCTGAATGAACGCGCACGGGAATAGACGTGATGAACGAACGTTATTTCCATAAATGCTGAAACTGAAATGGGGATGCGGCATAGCGATTAATTTCCATGCTGTTAGTGTGGTATGACATCATAGCACTACAGTATGACATCTGACGTGTCATAAAGAAAGCGGAGAATCTCGTTATGAACCCGGCGCCAGAGATGAGGACCACCACCTTTTCTCACGATGGAAATAGTATAGTCGGAGAGGCTTTCTTGTGAGTGATATCAAACAGCATATTTAACGCATCATATCTGCGTTACTCAGTCCTTTTACATTCTTCTCTGTCCTTGTCTCGCTCACAGTTGAGCACGTCGTGCTGACACGGCCTGGTTAATCGTTTTCCTGGTCACTCGGCCCATGGTTGCAGTTTTTCTTCCATGGCTGCATCCAATCTCCGCCGATCTATTTATGAAGAGAAGGATAACAAAAATATGTGTTCTTTTCTCAGGGAGGTAGGGGTAGGGTTAAGTTTTTTTTATTTTTCTCCCACTATTGGCCTGCCTAAGAATTAGCCAAATACAATAAAATAAGTTCAATATCTTAACATCAAGCTTACAAACTAACATAACATATCCAGAACTTACTTGCTCAAATCGAGCAAACCGTAAAAAACGCTGCTTGAGGAGGGGAAAGAAATATGAGGCTAGAAGGAGGGAAAAGATGAACAGGAGGAATTAGGAGGAGGCATCAAGGATAGTTGAAGCCGACTTAGAGCGGAATGAGGAAAGAGATAGATTTAAATCAAAGAAGGAAAAAGCGATTGAAATAACGAAAACAGGCAAGAATCGGATCATGGTGGCTGAACACTCTTTTAAACCACTTTTTGGGAAATAACGATTCCGTTAATCAGTTAACACAAACACATCTTTAATGAAGCCTCGAATCATTGTTACAGAGACATTCAGGATTGTCCATTTAGGATTTGCTTCGCGTGAACGCACATTTTTCCAAAAATTATTTGATAGTAATTTGACGAAGGAATCTTCAACTCTTAGGTCGATCGGTATTTTTAGCTGGCTAGGTTGTACGAACGCAATTGCCGAGTGCTTATTAAGATACCCTTCGCAAAATGGAAAGTTATTGTTGTTTTTAATGAATGGGTAATCGAACGTCTCAGTTACTCGCTCTTTTTCAATCATAAAATGAAGTTATATTGTGCTTTTAATCAACTACGTTACGAAAGGTCGGGTCAGTTCACTCGGACACTGGTAAGTTCGGCAAGGAATCCTGAACGATTTTCCTACGCGGAAAGGGTTATGCTGAATGAAGGTTGTCAAGGAATTCTCGACACGAAGAACATGTGAAAGAGAAGGCAAAATTTTAATTACATGAAAAAATCAACATGGATCGCTTCATGCGCACTTGCACAAGAACTGTCCGTCCAGTGATGAACAGATGGATGGATTACTAAAGCTGTAGATGGCTAACAAAGTACAGTGCAAACAAAAAAATACTAAGCTAACCGGATCAAATCGGGCCCACGAGGTTGATGCATCAGAAGGTAATTTTTTATTCGCTCTGTTTGTCTGGCTTGTAGGTTCGTCAGCCATCCATCGCCTTCGTTTTGCTCGCTGATGACTTTATTTTAATTAAGATCATTAATTATGATTTTTAATATCAAAGTTGGGAGAGAACACCGTGCTTTTTTGCGAGCAACGCCCGAGCTGTGCCCGAGAGTGCCGCACGATGGATGCCGCAATAGAGATGGTTACAAAGCGCGTGAAACTCAGTCTCGAGGATCTCTTTGGAACCAGCCAGTCTTCAGGCCAGCGAAAGGATATCGAAAACGGAAAGAACAAACGCTTGACGCGGGTGTCAGGAATGAAACTCGCGTTCTTATCCCGCGTTTTCGATGGTTTGTCGTAAGTCTTACCAAATTGTTCGAGTGAAAGTAATTGATCTCTTGCTTTGCCGTACGCAACGAAGCGAAGGGCGAGCTGCTGACGAGTGGCATGAGGGAACGGTATGACAGGAGAAACTTCACAGTGCTGTACAGATTGAATTACGGACGGAAATGTTGAAACTGAGCTTAAGCATTCTGCGAAAGATTAAGCTTAATTTATGCAAAATTCACAAACTGATTTGAGTAAATATGACGTGCTTTAAAATGCTATGCAAAGGGTTGATATATTTCAATAAATATAAATTTACAAAGCGTAAATCTGTGATTTAGTGAAACAAAATTATCAAGTTTGTGTTTTTAGTTAATTAAAATTTGAATTTACTTAATATTTAAAAATTTACTTAACATAAAATTAAGTCAACTTTATTGACTTGCAATTATCAATTGATTATTGCAATTACAGTTAGTCTTAATATAAGGAGGAACATTAACACCCCGATTTATTTCGTTTCTAATTGAATATTTCTTTTTCTTCATTTTCGATGACTGAAGAGTCTATAAAATGTAACCTTCTACCTATAATCTTGTTATTTCGCCTTATGTTGAGCTGAGCAAGGTCTTACGTTACAGTCACTCTAGGTGTGCATCTAGGGGTTGACAAAGTCCGGTCCACCAAACGGTTTTGACCCTATTTGACCCAACAAATGAGTTATTGGAAAGGTTTTTGAAACACTAAAAATATTTTTTTTAAATACCCACGCAGTGAATCCTCCGTATGATGAAATGCTTTTAAACGAGAATCAGTTTTATTGATCATATTGAATAAATTGCAATTGCAATTAAATTCTATAAATCTTCAGGCAATATTTTCTTGTTAAATGGCATAGCAGGAAATAATAATTTCTTCGCTTTATTATACCAGTTTCTAGAAACTCAGTCCGATGTAGAGAGGATGTTTTTTCAATTCACTTTTCAATTTCAATTGGGTTCCAATAATCTCGTTTATTATTTTCATATCTTTAGGTTTGAGAACTATTTTAAAAATAATTTCGAACAAAATTTTTGGCGATTTTTTTATATCTCTAGTTTTGAAAAACAAACAATAGAAATTCGAACAACCGTCAACATTGTCTCACGGAATCTGAAATGTTGAGCAAGATTGGAACGATATTTTTTATCTGAAATGCACACTTTGTTTAAAAAAATACAATTGAAACAGCGAACTAAAATCAAAAGAACAATAGAAAATAGAGTTTTTTTTTTAATTTATACGACTAATCTGTTTTGATCACTCACTCCATTGCTATGAAGCTGCTTTATTGGGAAGCCTTACAACACTTCTTCATTAAAAACAAATTTTTCACTCAACTTCGTGGTACCCATCGACCTGCAGCTTCTGAGCTGAAGCTAGCAGTCGTAAATCAATTTCTTAAATCAACCGCGAACACCAACATCAGGTCCGAGTGGTATAAGACCAATCATCATGCTTCACGCTGTGCGCAAAGCTCCACAAATTCCAACGCAATCTGCACGTATTGCCCAAGTCGGACACGGTGGAGATTTGAAGCGTTGAACAGAAAACTTCTGACACGCGCAAAATGATCGATTGCAACGGACCCCGGTTGCTGGGCCAGGTGGTGTCGTGCGGTGCGGATTAGCGGTCAGTAGCTGGAAGAACACGTTCATCTAATGGAATCGTACCTTTTCCCACGGAAACACTCCCCGCAGGACGTAGGCCAGCAAGTTTCCGTTCCTTTCCATTTTCGGAGGCTCTCGGAATTTCTCGTGAAAAACATTTAGCAAACGGTGCGATCGTGAATCGATTGATTGCACCCGTGCTCAAGGTACTTCATTAGAAGAGTCTAATTTCTGCGTGCAAACCAACCAGAAAGTAACCAATCGAAGTGTTGCCATTCGTAGTATGCCCCTGTGCCACTGCCGTATATCCCTTTCACCTCGTGCTAGGAGTAAAGTTTTTGATTAATTACGGTATTGAGTCGGGGCCGGCACAAAACCGTGTCTTGGGAATCGATTACCTCCGTCAGCCGCGTTGTTGCATGAAAATAGGTAAAATGGTACACGCAGAAAAAGAAAGTTTGCCACCCCGCAAGATGTTTGCTATCGAGGGGACGACCCAGTGCCTTAAAGAATAAAAATGACCGGATAGAGGCAGCATTAAAATGCTAGAAAGTTTCGTCCCAAAAACGAGAAAGGCAAGAACTGTCGTTTGTTATCGGAAAAGTTGCGTTTGTATTTCATTTATTTTTCTCTTAGGTCTTTGTTTTTTTTGTTTATTGCCTGTTTTG
Organism: Anopheles dirus; assembly: GCA_000349145.1. Taxonomy (NCBI): domain Eukaryota; kingdom Metazoa; phylum Arthropoda; class Insecta; order Diptera; family Culicidae; genus Anopheles; species Anopheles dirus. The sequence continues at coordinate 48,454 of KB673057.1, forward strand.
GTTTCATTGTTGTCGTTGCAAAACCTTGTCTTCGCAGGCAGAAGCTATTTGATGCTCTAGATACTTCACAAAAGTGCACGGAACAATTCCATGTATATTTTCTGAAAAACAACCCAATTAAAATCTTTACACAACCTCTTGCTCACGCAGTTAGTAGCTCCGGCTAGTCAAATTGAACTTGATTATTGTCCACAACATTTTGTAATTCATAGAATTGATGATTATGAATGGATTAGTAGAACCGAAACTGCATGATCAATACTAACTGTAAAAAAACGCGTGTAAAGTTGTAGATAGGCTTTTAGGCTCCTATACGGGGTCAAAAAGTCAGTCTTGTGTTTTATTCTGATTTTGTCCAAAAAGGCTGGTTGTACGCAGTTTTCGTCCTTTTAGAAGATTTTGGCCCTAGCTCCCTATCTTTTTCGCACTATCTCCGTCACTGATTGCCGACAAATCCTGTTCACGTTATGACTCAGTGACAGCGGCTGTTTAAACCGTCTGTTTACAACACTAACTATGGTAGCTTGTTGTTTTTTAGATATCAAAATGATGCCAAGTTGATGTCGTTTAAACTACCTTTTTCATTGGGATGCTCGTAAATAGAAGATACGATTCATTTTCATATTGTTGAACGGTTGTCACAGTTGCAATAGCAGCAATGAACGACGTGACCGTTGTTATTCGAGCATTGAAAGTACGTTAATTATAAACATTCCATTATGTATGCCAAATTTTATGAAAGATTTTATGAAAGACTGGAGCTGGATCCGCCTAGTTCATCTGGTCAAAACTTCGTTTCAAAGCCAAATATTCATTAGGTTACAAATAAAAAAATTAAAATGGGCATGGGGTTCGCAGTAGTGATCAATGCTACCAATGCTATTGTCAAGGCTATTATTGTTAAATTATGTATATTACATTATATTTATTATTATATTATTATCATATTATATTTTATCCCAGTAGCCTTTTGAACATTTTAAGCATTGAATTCCAAACTCCACGAATGTCTGGAATAAATGTTGTTTACAGAATATTATTTGTTTTTCGAATACCACAATCACTGTTACAACACGTAACAGAGAGGAACGAATCTTTCATCTTTTCTTTCACGCGGACCAGGGAACACACAACGAAGGTTCTTTTAACATTCTTTACAATCACATGCTTTATTACCACATTTTACAAAACACGGAGCAAGTTAAAAAAATAATCTTTTTTCTGCCCCGGTCGCGTTCGTTCTGCCCGGGTCGCCGGTCAACGTCCGCTCTCCGTGGCGATCGCCCTCGGCTCGCTCTCAGGCGATACAGCGACCGACAAATTTTGGCGCTGACACCGTTAAAACATGTTTTAACAATCACGGACCACTTATGTTGCGTTACACTGAAATTTTTTTTTGAAATTTAAAAAACTTTCGGGATTAATGACACTTAAAAAAATAAAAGACACTTTGGCACTTATGTTGAAATGTATAATATTCATTCCATATTCATTCATTCATAATGCCATTCTAAATCATTTAAAGGTGTGATTCAGTGGGTAATTTAGGTGAAATTTATTGTGAAACGACTGTAAAGTAATTACCTATGAGAAAACTTTATTTTCCACATTGATAACACATGCACTTATACTCAACTCGTGTCATCTGTGTTGAGTGGCTGCAGTGAAAGCGAAAAACAAACACCTATTAGGATTTGGTTATAAATAATTTCCGGTAGCGATTACGATTCGTAAGTCGTTACGTTAAATTTATTACGTTCTTGTTAGCTAGTTAGTTCATGTTTTACCTTCATCATACCGTTTGCTGTTTACAGTCGATATCGTATGAGTGCTGCTTTCACCAGCGCAGTGGTTGCAGATATCCAACGAGCAATAGCATCGGCAGCAATAGATGTCCTACGGGCTGCACGGGCCCTGCTGTTCCACCACGAAAACGCTCGTGACAGGCGTCCGAACGCTCGAACGCATCCGGTCCGAGACAGGCCGCGTACAGCAGCCCATGTCCGATGACGTGCTGCTCGTACAGACCGCTGAAAATGTGCGCCCAGGGACCCTTGGCAAACACGGCCACATCGTCGCCACCGTGCGTTTCGTCCTCGTACGGGACGGCTCCCGGATACGTGAAGCCCGGATCGTGATAGCGGTCGCGCATATCCGCGGGATTCCTGCGTCCGCCGGTTTCGTAGAAGTGGTCGGAATAGCTCGGCCCGTTCGCGTAGGTCAGCGTGAAGAACGGCATCCGGTCGATGCGCGAGAAATCTCCGGTCGAAAGGATATCGTTGCCTCGCACCGGATATCCGCCGATCGTGAATGTGTGCGAGTGGTCCGCGGTCACCAGCAGCAGTGTTTCCTGCTCGTTCGCGCCTAGCTGCTGCACGGCACGCTCCACCGCCCGGTGCAGCTCGACCGTCTCATCCAACGCCAACCGGGCCAAATTATCGTGGTGTGCGTGATCGATCCGTCCACCTATTCACGGGAAGGAAGTGACGAAAGCAAGAAAAAAGCAATACCGGATGATAGTGGCAGACATGAAAATGAAAGTACCGAAACGCTCGTGACGTGAGCGCATTTCTAAAACAATGCTACGCGAGCCGGTCGGAACGAAAGATTTGAAAAATTGAATCACTGCATCATTGCGAATGCCCGACCGCTCCGACTGTGAACCGGGATGGTGAAGAAAGCCAGAGGTCACTGGTGAGTGACTGCATCAATCACGTCAACTTGTCGTCACATTGGCTCCTCTTCTGTTCTACTCAGGGCAAGACGCGTTCTATCGTACCCCTGTTCAGACGAGACGGAAATAAATCGGTCCAGCAAGGATTTTCGGGTCACATGGTTGGGGAGCAGGATGGTTGGATGGAACCGTTTAACGGCTCCCCTTTCCGGATGAGCTGCTCCCGCTCGGTATGGAGGAATGAAACGTTCGCGTGAGGATGAATACGCATTTTTTGGCTGTGTGAAGACTAGCACTCGAACAAAAAAAATGGGTAATCGGTTCGAATTGAAACCATCTAAATCGAAAGCATTGCTCGCCAATTGGTTATGGTGGACGAGTGAAAGCAGCATTCGGAACGGAACGCATTGGATACTCATGCCGTGATTGAACAGCATATCGTTTCTTCGTAGCTGTAGCATGCCACGAAGCAATTGGTGCAATGGATGTAATGGATGCGCTGTTGTTTGTAAAGCCACTCGTGTTGGGTGGCTAAGAAGTTTACAGTCAATATGTGTCATTGGTAAAGTGGTTTTGGCGTACCATCTGTGAACTCCTAATTTTGGCCGGATCATGAAAGAGCATCTGATAGATTGCGAGAACACGGAAGAGTATACGACGAAATTGGGATAGATTGTATAGTAAGGAATTGAAGTTCTTCCTTCGCTTTTAATATTTCATCAGCAAGCAAACGTGTGTTATAAATCTAGCATACTTAGGAAATATTGATTATTGGTGTGTTTAACGTGTTTCAACATTTTTATACAAAATGACGAAATTATATCACATTTCAAAATTCTTTACTTATAGCGTAATGTTACATAAAATTACTGATTTACGTAATACCAATGTCATTCAGTTAAGCTACACGTCAATGTTAGCACAAGTAAAGCTTTATTGTAAAGCTTATGATAGCTAGCTTCTGATAAAAACACAGTTCCTTACTATCTCAATATCTGCATTTTATTACATTGGCGAAGGTATCCGTGTTACCGTACTCGTTGCTTGTTGTTCGGACTCGAATCGCTCGAACACCGAAGAATGACGGCACAGTGCTTATTCTTACACAAGCTTTTATGCGGTTCAATTGACGCCCCGTCCATTCTAGAACAGGTGAACATTCAGGCCCCAAGTAGGGTACTCAGACCTAGGTCATTGCTCAGAGCTGACTTTAATTCGACCTTATTTGGAACGCGTAACCCTATACTAGTAATGATCGAAAGATATAATAGTTTAGGCAACTCAATTGACTTTAACTCTAGTGTGTCCAGTGTAAAAGCGGTTCTCCATAGTTTGTTTTGAGTGTTTCAAAGTTTGTCTCGTTTTTAGCCATAAGTATGTTATGTAGGCCTCTGTAAGCCGGATAACTTTATGGTAAATAAAATAAAATAAATAAAATAAACAAAAAGCAACAACACTTCAATATCTCAACCGTTTTTCAACTAATATCTCACCCGATTAAGCTTGAATTATTGGTTATGTTTATCCTCTTCCATTTTACTCAGTTCACGGTTCACATTTGTTAACTACTCCCGCAGTTTAGACACTTCCATGATTTCGCACTCCCTCTTGGTTACAATTTCAGATGCACTCTTGTCAAAAGCGGCATAGAAATTCTCAGCTTCATTATAACTCACGGTTGTCAATTTTGGAATAAAAGAACATTAGAGTTACGTATTTTACTTTCTGTCGTAATAATTGACACATTCTGTTCTTTGACGTTAATCCTCTGTCGTTAAGCCTCGACGATTCGTATTTATTCAGATGAATGAAACATAAACTTTGCTCAATCTGTCTAAAACTATGAGATATTTCTGGTTACTGATTCCTTCAAGCGCTACATAACGACTGCTTTATTTTCATTGCATGTTATTTACGTTTATATATAAATAAACACACTAACGAAAACAAAAATTATGAAATAGGAACAAAACAACACACTGGTAATCTGTTTGACTTTGACCAGTGCTGATTTTTGACAATTTGAACTGATTGAGAATAGAATAAAACGGCAACTTTTAAATTTTCTGCTTCGTACATTATCTATCAAATTTTCATAAGCTTCAGGTAACAAAGAACAATTTCCAATGGACTAATTAATGTTTAAGTTCATGATCGGTGATATTTATGCCAACAACTTTAGAATTTGTTTAAGATTGATTGGCCTGAATTGGTCCGTCCGCAAAAGATTCAACAGGAGAATTTCATTATCGCAAACAGTGTATGATGAAACTTTAATATTAGAAATAGTTAATTGAGAACCTATGAAAGCCAGAACGACGTTTGACAACGAAGAACCAGTCTCGAATAAAAACCGTGTGCAACCACAAATTTAACCACTCAGCAACGAGTTTAAGCATCAGATCTATAGGTTTAATTTAAAATGTTGCACTAGAGATACTTTCGAATGCTTGATTATGTAGCCAAGCACACTTCGCAAAACATGCTTTCAAATCAGAATCTTCCCATATGACTTACCTTCCACTAGCAGCACAAATCCACGATCATTACGTCGCAGAATCTCCAGAGCCTTCATTGTCATTTCCTCCAAGGAAGGTTCCCGCTGATGGTCCGCCAGCAGCCGATAGGACATATGGTTTGCGCTGAACAAACCAAATAATCGATCCACCTGCTCGGATTGCACGGTCAATAGTCCTGTCTGTAGAACACGCACGATAAGACGATCAAGTTTGCACGCGGGTCCAACGGAAGCGAGCTTGTCACCGGTCCGATGCTTACCCGGTCGTGAACAAATTGGGCTCGCAGCTCTCGAGCAGCGCCATCGGTTATCCATTCGTCGACCAGATTACGGCCATCGGTGCGTCTGCCCGGTTCTCCGTTCCTGTCGACCGTTCCGGCCGGATAGAAATGCCTTGACCCACCGCCCAGGGCCACGGTGAGATTTACCCCGATGTCACCGTGAACCAATTGCGCCGCAATGTCCACGCAACCCGCGGGTAATTCCGTGTCGTCTTCCCAGTAGCGTGCCCCGGAGACCGCGTAGGCAACGGCCGGTGTGGCATGGGTGATGCGTGTGTTCGTCACGACGCCTGTCGAGCGACCGTCCTCCTGTGCGTACTTGAGTATCGATGTCAAACGGTTGGACTCCTGCAGACTGAGCGGGCAATTCTTAAGCGGCACATGACCGCTGACCCCGATGGTACCATAATTGTTCTTCACTCCCGTCAGGATGGCGGCCGCCGTACAGGACGAATCCGATACCTGATAGTTAATGCAGTACGTCTTCGCGAGTCCCGTGTGGGGGAAGGTTTCGAAGGAAAGCTCTTGTTCTTCGCCGCTCATGTACACCCGGGTTGCGGCGAGCGTCGGAATCGACAAGCCATCGCCCAGGAAGATGATTACGTTTTTGGCTACTTTGAGGTTACGCTGGGCGTTGTGCTCCAGTTGACGCCGTAGTCGGGCTTGTCCAGTCTGCAACCAGTACTCACGGTCCTTTTCTCGCGTCGGTCCCGTCGGGGGAACCCAGTCTGGATTATCCATCGGATGGGTTGGCTCGACGTTCGGCACAGTTACGACCGCGGACAATGGGCTGCCAAATACACCGTACCGTGTGTTGTCGAGCGCCGAGATAGCGCTGAGGACGAGAAGCACACAAATTAGAGCCATTATTGCGGTATCGCTACCAACGAGAGACTGACACAAATGCGCTCCCACCCGGTATAGGTTCGAGTGTTGTAGCAGCTCGATTTTATCTTCACTCCCCAACACGCTTTTCGTTTTGTCGAAGACTAATTGACTCTAAATCCACGCCAATGAAGTGATAAGACCTGCTGCGAGTTTATCGACTAGCAGGGGATGAGACAAATGCGGGATGGTTGCTTCCGGATAAGAAATGTGCACCTTGATTTAATTTCCGATCAAACATTATCTACTGATAAAACTCTCATGATAGATTCGGATTCGCTCAGTTTACGCCTATTTCACGATGGATTATTTGTTAATTTTGGTTTGTTACTTTTCTACCTACCTATAGATGACGGTTTCGAATGCGACCCACGTTACGTTGCGGAACGTCGGTTTCAACTTATCGGGCAACTTCACGTGCGAAGTGACGGCAGATGCTCCTTCGTTCTACACGGGAGTTGCAACAAACGTGCTAACGGTAGTGGGTAAGTAGCTTCTAGCAGTTATCGTTGCAATATGTCATAGTATGCATGTGATCTCTCAAAAAACTACAACTAGCAAATAAGTTCATTGACATGAATGGATGAGCCACGTAGATTTACATGCAGTTGATCATTCTAGAGTCTTATACGAGAAACGTAGTATAAGTATTAACGTATCCAGCCTCTATAAGACAATGTTTCTTTTATTCTAGAAACTGTTATAATTGGCTCACACCTTAGCGAACGATGAAATTGGTTATATTTATGCACTAAAATTGATGGTTGTTGTGAGTACAAATTTCATTTGAGTTATTCGCATATTCGGAGGTATTTATTTTTACATTACATGGTATCAGCTAGTGATAGCATTGATAAACAACGTCGATGTCGATGGATGGTTGACAGCTAAGTTGGGGTGAAAGTAGCCCCATCTTCTGTATCCATTTGGTTCCTAACTGATCTAGACGTATGCACTCATGCGAGTGAGTGGCCAGGCAACGACCGCAGAACGAAGGCGATGACCTGGCCAACGTGAGGACTAAAGGAGCGTGATGAGGAGAGTGAAGCCTTGTAGCAATCGGACAGTGGAGGAGAAGACGTGGAACTTTTTAATTTCTCTCAATCTTTTTCTACACGTAAATTAGAAATTCAACCAAAAGCAAACCAAACGTAATAAAGAAAAGTTATTAAAAAAAGCGAATTCGATCGTCTGGGACTGTTACCCTGTTGCAACGCAACAGAAAGCATATGATAAAATGAGAAAAATAATGCACTAAAATATTTTTAACTCTTTGGTGTGGAATTTTATACTGTTTTAAGAAGCTTATCAAACAACATTTTTACGGCTCATAAAAAATGAACGGTTATTGTAGTTTATCTAGCGGACACTGCATTGAAAAGTACAGGGCGAAATCGAAAGGATGACATCGAGTCACTCCAACCGACTAGTGACGATCGTAAATCTCAAAGTAACGAACGCAACCATATTAAAATCAAATATCGTGGTGAAAAGAAGGAACTAAGATATCTTTTGTGCTTAGCAATTGGATGAAAAACTTGGTAAAATTTAAACAATGTAGTTCTGTTGCGTCCTGCAACTTTCTTTCTTGCGCAATACTGACAAAACGGATTTTCTTAACAAAATAGCCGTCCTGGCTTTATTACAACATAAATAGAGGTTAAAAAAAATTCCGTCACTTTACTCCGCTAATCACAAGAAAGAGCCGTTACGCCGACGCAAACGGCTTTTATAAGTGGAGTTCTCTCTCTCTC
>KB673057.1:60385-86159 GCA_000349145.1 Anopheles dirus
GTGGGGGTAATGATGGCCTCCTTGCAGCATTGAAAGAGAGAGAGATTGATGGGTCCTCCATCCTCCGAATGGCCGTGTCCTTTTACGCGCGTAGGTGGTACAGCAGCTCCCTCTGTTGGTCGCGATCCGACCGTAGCGCCATCTGATGGTTTAAATATGTAGCACTGCTGAGCTTAACTGGCGCAAGCTTTACCGATCACACCGCCAACATGATCTAAGCGCTTAGATCTTTGTTGACAAGTTCATTATAAAAATATTAATTGATACTACCACCATCAAAACCGGTGATAGAGATGTATTGTTTGTTAAAGATGTGGGACACTACAAATCGAGTAGTAAGCAGCATTGCAGCCGTTTCCAAACAGTAGAAGAATCTTGTGAGAGCTGTTTTGAACATTTCTGCATTGTAGATGCTCATGAGAAGAGGAAATAGCGCATCTTTTCATATGCAAATGAAAATATGGCTCATATCTCTGGAGACTGATTTTGACAAACTATCATGCTTTTCTAAGGCGACATTCTAATACACAAAATCCAGTAATTGGCACGTTGATAACCATTCTTTCGCTTTGAGAATAGCTAGAGTAGTGAGAACAGCCTTGAGTGCCAGTTTTGAAAATGTTGAAAAGTTAGCAATTAATACCGACCGATGAAGACTGTATGAAGACCGGCATCGTTACTTACATATTATCGTTATTTCAATGATCAAAAGAATCAGTTTGTTTTTTTCTTTCTACATAATTCTCAGATGCAATGCTTCAGTTCTCGTATCAAACGGATGCTTTTAAAATGCACTAACTCATTGCCCTTGACTACAATTTGTTAAAAACTGCGCTGTTTGTTGTTATTGATCTTATGTACCACGTGATTCGAGACACATTTTTATCTTCGTACACGTTTTTAGAACAGCTAACGCTCATCGGATAACTTTTAATTGCATTCTTGGCTCATTTCGTTTTGTTCATTCCCACGCCTGCTGTTGGTGGTCCACCAATAGCACGAAGCAGATAGAAATGTATCAGATCATACAGCAGAGTGTAGTTTAATTTCTTTAAAATCGATTTTTCAAAATTTACCATCGCTGAGGAGCCATGCACTGCCAGGCAGGTTGCTGTTGGGATTTGAGTGTTGAAGCAAAATGAGTTAAGAAAAAACTCCAATGCACATTTGCTCGGCTCCATCACGTCTGTTTTGGGGAGGATGGTGTGCAAAATACGTGTAGGACTGTATGTGCATTTAGTTTGCCGGCTACAGCAGCACCTTTACTTTACGGCTGGAAATGTTCCATTAATTAATTTTCCCTTGTTGTGATCCGCTTTACTTCTGCGCACTTTGCGCAAGACGACGTACCAGCAATGTTTCAATTCGTATGACTTGCACCTGCACGGTGTTGAAGCATTCGTCTTCGTTCGTCTTTGAAATGATTTTACACTTCTTATGCTCTTCACGTCCGTGTTCGTTGCGTGCACGTTTTCACCTACTTCGCAGCTATACCGGTGCTATAACTCGATGCAAAGCGTTGAAATGTAGGAAAACATATTCCAACAAGGCTTCCGTGCTGCGTTCAACGAATTTGAAGCATTCATCGCACCGCATGAGAATAAAATATTTCTGTAAGATATTAGACCTGAGGTTTCATTACAATCGAAATTGTGAAAAATTTCATCATTATGTGTTACCTTTGCACTGCGGAGCGAGTCCTCGAAGCGAAATGTGGATTTGGGTAGGACGCTAAGGGTGAACATGAAGTGCATTTCCTTTTGCTTAATAAATTGCCTTCGTTTGATGCAGGACTCCGGCAGGACACGATTTCCTCTAGAGCGAACCGGTCTGAGGATCCGAGCGATCAATTCGTTGACGTCAGGAACTAAAACTGGAACGCAGAAAGACACATCATTCATGAGATTCGTTCTGTCGAGCGGCACGTTCGCTTCGTGGACGGCCCGGCTTGACTTTACCCGGGCTGCCATCATATTTCATCGCTGGGCTGGGATTTCACCGGGTTCGGATGACGCGCTCCGTTTCGGGATGCTTTGGGAGCATCCATCCAGAGCACTGACCGGCCAAACCGGCTTCATCGTAAAATGATTTGATACGTTGACGGCGTCGACGATTTCGGATTCGGTCTTTCATTTTCAATTCATTGCCTACCGCCCGTCGGAATGGTTTTCGTACGCCTTGTGTGCGTCGCTGTTCGAATGCGCTGAAATCGGACGCGACACAAATGTATTTTAAATCGTCGTCGTTAATTTATCAACGGTGGCATAATTTATCATCTTCTTCATTCGGTACTTTGCACTGCAGCCATCATCATTAGTTCGCATTAGCTCGTACAGCGACACATTTTACGTTTCACGATAGCCTGTTCGCCAAGTCGATGTGCAGCATCCGTGGAAAGGTGATTCGGTTCAGAAATGCCTGCGACGTGTACCAGCAACATTATCACATTATTTATTACTATCAGAACTACACTTACAGAACATTGATTTATATTGTATGAGTTTCAAATTTTAGTTACAATATGAAATTTTCTAAATAGTAAACACTATGAATACGGTTGGTTGTTGTAGCTCGTATGTTTATTATTTGGTGTATTATCTTGTTTATTATTGTTGATTGTTCATTATCGTTTATGCATACATCACCATGCATACATCACCATACACCTCCCACAATTTGACGAAACTATATAGAACTTCGTATTACTTACATATGCAGTTGCACATTAGAAAACAGGAAAATGACAAAACAAACAAAATTTTAAATTTTGTTCTATTTTTTTCTTTTGGTAATACAAAAAAAATCACCTGAAATATCAATTATTTTTATGCTGTGTAGCAAATCTGCTATGAATTATAGTGTAAGATGTCTCAATATATTTCAATTTTAGTTCACGACCTTATCTTGCTCAATCGTCTATGACTTCGGTTACAAACAAAAATAAGTCTATTGAAATATTCTTGTCTAGCAGATCAGATTGGGTCAAGCGGTGTACTTTTGACAAATGTCTATGTAGTTTATCAAATTGAAAAGTAAATACTCTGGCTAGAGTAAGTGTACCAGTTTTCTGCCGGGCGAACAAAAACCTCAAATAGCATTCTAAAACAAAATAAATGAAGGCTTACACCGCTCGTTTAGCAAAGATAATAATGATTTCCACCTAAATTACAAGTTTTGTACCAAACACTTCGATATTTATCCAAATATATAAATATTTGTACAGTACCGCGCGATATGTAGACCAATTTTTCGGTACATAACGAGAAAAAAGAAACCAGAAAAAAGTAAAGTAGCATTTTGTTTTGAAAGATTTTGTTTTTTATGATCTATGAAATGCTTTTTCGAATTACATTTCCTCATTTAATAACAGTTTTTGCATTTTAAAGGTGGCCGAAAATTAATTAATGTCATATTAATCGTCCAACACAGTAGACCGTGGTGATCGAAACGGTGATATTAAATTAAAGATTTAATCATTTTAAATCAGTATTTGCTGCAAACTAAGAGTGCAAATATGTTTATCATTATTTGCTGCTAATTTTAACACCATTTACACATATTCAAACCTCTTAATCTCGTGGCTATAAAACTGGTACACAGCCTACCGAAAACTGGAACACTCTGGCCGAAAACTGGAACAAAAACATTTACAGCACAAAAAGTGTACAGAAATGAAAACTACGACAGTTTTCCTAAAGAAAAAAATCCTAAAATCCTAAAATCATCAATTTCATAATGTATAACCCCATATTTTTAATGTATCGCATGTTTTGTGAAACTGCTGTACTAAGTGGTCGAAAACTGGTACACTACCTTTACCCTTACTTAATGCTTTCGTAGTAAAACTACAATATAGGTTGCTGATGCCTATGTAGTTTATCAAAACGCTCAATTCTTATGGTTATATTTTCACCATTATCGCTGGATTTACCCATTGTGATTGGAATCAACAACAATTACAACAACATTGTTGCATGCAATCAAAGTAACATATGATCATTTCACAATCAAAATATCTGAACTGTGAACTGAAAATATCTGGTTTTGATTTTCGATCAAGGTTGAGTTTCTGAAATCAGAATAGAACAACGAACTCTACCCCATCATGTCTGGCTTTATATTTAACATCGATAACGGATATTTGGAAGGTTTGTGTCGTGGATTCAAAGACAGTCTCTTGAAAAAGACCGACTACTTGAATCTGGTACAATGCGAAACACTCGACGATCTAAAGCTGCAGCTTCACAGCACCGACTACGGTCCATTCCTAGCCAGCGAAACCAGCCCACTAACAGCGTCCATCATCGATGAAAAGTTGCGCGAATCACTCGTTGTCGAATTCGAGCATCTCCGCAATCAAGCAGTTCAACCACTGGCCGGGTTTTTAGATTTTATCACCTACAGCTACATGATCGATAATACAATTCTACTGATCACTGGAACACTGCATGAACGGCCCGCGCTGGAACTGATTAAGAAGTGCAATCCACTAGGACGCTTTGAGCAAATGGAGGCTATCAACATGGCCTTAGCTCCGATCGATCTGTACAACGCGATCCTGATCGACACTCCACTCGCACCGTTCTTCGTCGATTGCATCACCGAGCAGGATATGGATGAACTAAACATCGAACTCATACGGAACGTTCTGTACAAGTCGTACCTGGAAGCTTTCTATGCCTATTGCCAGGAACTAGGTGGTACTACAGCGGACGTCATGTGTGAAATACTAGCATTCGAAGCGGATCGACGCGCAATTGGTATAACAATCAATGCATTTGGAACTGCCCTGACGAAGGAGGAATGTGTTGGTCTCTATCCGAGCTGCGGTCGCCTGTATCCGGATGGTTTGGTGGCGTTGGGACGAGCTGCGGAGTACGAGCAGGTCCGAGCGGTTGCAACGCACTACCCGGAATACGGCGCTCTGTTTGATGATTCCAACAATACGGATGGACGGTCGCTGGAGGAGAAATTTCACATCTACGAGGCAAAGTTGCACGTGCGCAGTTTCATGCGGCAATTTCATTTCGGTGTGTTTTACTCGTATCTGAAGTTGAAAGAGCAGGAGTTTCGCAATATCGTTTGGATTGCGGAATGCATTGCCCAAAAACGACGCGATAAGATTGAAAACTTTATTTCGCTGCTTTAACTGGGTCATTTGTGCGATTTCTCCTACGCTTGTATACAATGAATAAATTACGTATTGTTGTAAATTACGTATTGTAAATTACATGTTACACCTGCAATCCCTGTAAAAAGTCCCTGTTTGCGATTTGTTTTAAGTGGTAAATCTAGTTTGTACACGAGGTTTCCTACAACTATCATATTATTGGTCCGACTGGCTTCAAGAAATATATTTTCAATTACAAATCTCGATTCATTTACGCATTTTCAAAACTATCGTATCTCAAATGTATGAAGCTTTTTGTATGGCTATCATAATGCACGTTCATTTCAATCAAAAAATTAACAAAAACCTTTCTCATTCATATCGAATTTCGCACAGGAAACAAGGGCACTGCAAACACAAATTCTCTCATGCGAACAATTTACCCAGTGGTCTGTGGAAAGCAGGACTCATTTGTTGGTTCCGCATAACGACAGCATTACAGCAGCTGACTTCCGGTCCGGTGGGAGAAAGTTTTAAATCATACTATTCATTTTCTGACAACATAATTAAACTCTTTTGCGTGTTTTTGTGTTTCCACCGTATAGGTCATTCGATGCATTGTTGACCAGCTATTCGTTTTTTGGGTTTCGTTTTAGAAGAATGGGTTTTCATTGCAACGTTTCACAGCGTTGCATTGTTTTCTGCTCGTCCTATGTGAAACCGAACGAACGGTACCGTGGTTGGCACCACCGCCATCATCATCCCAAATCGGACATTATTTCGGGAAGGGGACCAGGCAGAGCAGCATGCGTTATTTGTCGGTTTCGATTTCGTTTGCTATCCATCCATCCCGGGTGGGTCCGTACTGTGCGGATGGGGAATTCGATGGAATGGAGTAGGCGTAAATGTTGGTCCTTCGAGCTGAACCGGTAGAGCAAACATCCTGGCAAACAATTGGGAGGGTCTGCAAACAAACTGAACCCCCCAAACCCATTTTTCCCAACGCCGAGAGAACTGTACGAGTGGATCATGAATCCTCTTTCAAGCTACTCATAGTGCGGACAGGTCACGCTGATGGCACGAGGTTGATGTCGAAACATGCATACGTTAAGTAATTTCCATTCCAAAATAGCAAACCACAGGATTGGAACGGAACGCGCCCGCGAAAAAAAAGAACACGGAGAGGATGAGCTACACTGGGTGAAAAATGAAAAACGTCATCTACATGTGAATAATGATGTGATAAATGTGTTACGTATTGTGCTCCGTGAATGATTTGTTGATGAAAGCGGTACCGACATCCGCGGTTCCGCGTGTGAGATTTTGGAATCCAGCAGCGTACCAGGCAGTTTGTTTTTAATGCAACGGGAACTCAGGGTTTTCGGAACTGTCTGCCCTCTCCGCCGAAGTTCTGCGGCATCTTAAAATATATACGATCCGGGCCGCATGCTGGTCATGAGCTCTCTTGATAAATGATCTTCGTGGTCGGTCCACCAACCGGACCCGGGATACGAAAGCCCTTGTTTGACATTATCATTTACGTTCGCTTCATGCGTCTGGAGAGAGTGAGGAGTGGTGCGATTGCTGCGGAGTATATCTGTGCACTATTAATCAATTTTGGGACATAAAGCCTCTCGGAAATTGCGTGGATAGATCAGTCCTTGCTGCTCAACGGCTCGCTGTGCCAGGTACGTGAGAAATGCATCACGCACGTGTTCGCTCAACGGACTCCCGATGCCCGGTATTGGGGATATCTTGCATTTGTAAGTGATGCGCTGATCTTCCGTTGGTGCGAGCGGTATTTTGCGCTGCCTGCAGGCGATTTCGATGGGGTCAGTTTGAGTAGCACCCTCGTGGATGCTGGCCAGTAACGTATGCATCGAGGGCGTCGGAATGATTGCACTCGGTGCTGAGCTCACCTCAGCGAGCTCTTCAGACTTCTCGGAAGGTTCTTCCAATGGGGGCGGTGCAACTAGACCCAGTATCATATTATCTGATATCTTAGCCTCAAGCAGATTCGCGTCCACTTCGATGCCACTTTCTCCGAAGATGTTGAAAATTTCCTTCGGCTGCGATTCACTCCCATTGTCCTGCAGGGCGCGCTTGAAGCTTTCGCTGACGAAAAAGTTGTACAGCTCGTTGATGTCTTTTACCTCCAGTTCGCGGCTTTCCGCTTCCTTCAGGAATGACTGTAGCTTCTCGTGGTCGGCGGGTGCCAGGAAGTCTTCGCTGGAGGTCGTTTTCTGCTCGAGAAAATTCGCTATCGAGCCCACCGACAGCTCACACTCACCGTCAACAATTGCCTGGTCGATCGTGCAGACCACCTTGGAAAGGATGTCGTTCGTAATGACAGCGGCCGAGTGGGAGCTGACGCTCATGCGTGCCCGTAGCGTAACTGGCAGAGAGAAGCTAGATTTACGGCGTTCCTGGGCAACCATGGCAAAGGGATCCAGCTCCAGTGTGTCGTCGTAAAGGTTCTCCATCGAGTATGCGGACACGGACTCGTCCGAGATGGAGGTGGAGCTTTGTTCGACATAATTGAACGATTTCGTCCGGGAGCAGTCTTGCGAAAACAGATATAACAGTAGCCACGGTGGGCCCATCTCCTTCAGCAGCTCCTGGCGTTCCTGCTCCTTCAGCTGGCGGTATTCCTCCTCGCTGATGGTCGCCTTGAGTTCCTCGATTTGTCTGGAACGTTCACGCGTTCGTTCGAGTGCCGGCTTGGACAAGTTCGTACAGCTGACCATCGGGATGACATCGTCCCCACGCAGCCGTCTAAGCAGCACGATGACACTATCAAAGTCCGGTGCCCTGCGGATAATTTCGTGTGCGTCGGTGTCGTCGCCGAAAAACTTAAAATCAGATTCCAGCCTCGAGGGAACGGCCGATAGATCCGAAAGTTGGTCGTTGTTGTCTATGTTGATGTTGCGGGATAGCGTAGGATATGGCTGTTGCTGGTGCTGCTGCTCAGGTTCTTCCTACAAAAGAAAACAAGTTGTGCAAATAACAAGGGCAACACAGGTAGGTCAGGTACAACCTGAGCCACTCACCTCAACCATGGCACGGTACTTGTCAATAATGGCATTTTTAAATGAAATTGTTGACAAAACTTTCGGAAGTGCAGGCGGCATCTGTTCCTCTTCCAATGCGCCGGTGTCCTCGTCGCTGTTGGAGGGAGAATGAGCGGGCAAGGCAAAGTTTCCATTGAAAGAGATCCTACAAAACGACTACTTCTTGTCACTGCAGTGGCAACATAACTTACAGAACTTTCCGCCCGTTCACAAACTTTTGCACCGAGCCGCAGTCCAAGTCTGCCACAGCAAGAAAACACTCTCGGAACATCCAGAGCGGTACCGAAGCCGCCCCACCCTCCGGATCTTCGGTCAGCATTTCACAGATCATTTCTGTGGTTCCCGCAACATCCTGGGGATTAGTGGGTGAGAGAAGGTTTCGCAAATGTATGGCGAATAGGACGAACGCCTTTTCGGGAGGAAAAACGGCACACGAACAACGCACTCGTGAGCGTAGATAATTGAGTGTCGTCGGTGCCATTAAGGGACCGTCATTGTCGCATCACCACCACCAGCAGCCACTACTTACGTTACACAGTAGACCAATGAACACGGCAACAATCTTCAGCCAATGTAGTTGGGACCAATTCAGCATCCGAAGCAGCGACAAAACATTCAATAAGTCTTCCTTCCTCGTTGCGATGCGAGCACGGTCGAACGATACCCATGGGCAGGGACAGGGAGATACGATCCCGGCGAGGAAATACGAATAGATACTGTTAGATGTTACAAATAGCTACAGGAAAAAGGTCTCGCAACCGGCAACAACCCTACGAGGTGTTCAACATGGTAATATAAGACCCGTGTTTATAAACAATAAATGCATGTGACGTATATCTATATGTGTGTGTGTGTGTGTTGTTCGAAGCTGATTTTTTGTTCTTCAAAAATGACCAATAAAACAACGTTTCTTACTTCCGGAAGACATAAACCTTCCCACTTCTCCAGCAGGATCTTCTTCTGCACGTAATAGCCTTTACCGAGCTGCTCCATCGGGAACGACATCGGGGACGATGGCAAACATTAGTCCGTGGTAAAACATGAGCCAGTGGTTCCGGCAGATGGAAGATAGTGGACCGGAAACGTAGAGCATGGGAACGAAAGCAACAAAAAACAGGAATAATGTTACACTCCAGCCTAAGACGACACCGAGCTGCAAGGTTTGGGTTCACGGGAAGTGGACAAAACCAGTACGGGAAGCAGAGACCCGTTTGCAAGTGGAACAAGTTGTCCAGTTTTGCATTTTGTTTGTACAGTACACTCCACGTTGAAATGCCTGGACCAAGTGTGTTGGCACTGTGCAATCGTTGTAGCAGAATTGTAATGAATTTGTACTAGTGGCTGTAAGTGCGGCTAGAAACAGAAGTGCCACCAGAGATACTATCTCAACTGCTCGACGGTGGACGGAGCGAGTGGGGCGCGTGAGGGACGGCAAAAACCCCTCGTCTTCGAAGATTTACTTCGGTTGGGTGTATAAAAACTTAATCATGCATTTAATTTATCGCTTGAAACGACACCGTAGCATGCCAGTGTAATGTAGTGTTTGTTTGAGAGCACTTTCAAGTGGGTGCATTCAATAAATGTATGAGGAGTTGCTGAGAATTTAAGTGGATTTCCTTTTAAAGAGCAGAGTCTTCGTGAAACACGAGCCGTGCAATTACTAAATGAAATGTAAACATCTTCTGTCAAATACAAGATAACCTTAGTCGCTCTTTAAGCTGAAGTTTGCAACTCGTGCCACCCTTCAGCAATAATTCGTAAATTAGTAATTCAAGCATAGCTCATTGCTGGGAGTGTTTCTTCAAATCGTGAAGCTGGGTTTCATTTCTAGAAAATTTTCTCTTCGTTACCTGATCAATTAGCACTCGTACTATGCCACTGGTTAGACTTCCATGGTGTGCGGGAGGTTCGTAGCGAGATTTTACCGGAGGTTTTACACTGAGCGCCAAACAGCGGAAATATGCAGCGGACCATCGCAATAAATCAAAAGGCTGGGTTCGAATGACCGCTGCGGCAAAATGGAATTGAAAAACATGATCACTATCTATACCGAAACAAAAAACCGAATCAACAGACCTTTAGCGTATTGCTTTAAAGTGAGGTGAAAGTTTTCTGGTATCACGATCTGCTCCGGACAGTAGATTTCTTGAAGAAGCACCATTTTCGACATCGGCAAGCGGAGAACAGCTACGAAGAGACAGAACTAGAAGCGACTTACCGTACAGCAATACTGCTGGCAAGGAGCCGTTTGTGTTTTCCGCTTGTGCGACGCAGTTGCGCCGCGTTGCCTACTGCTTGACAACTGCCGCCGTTTGTTATGCACCGACAGCAAAGCGCCGTTGCCATGGGTTACCGCGTTCGGTTGCTATTGTTCTCATGGACCGCGGTGTAGAACGTTTTTTGACATTTCTTTACCGTTTGCTATTTTCCTTCCAGAATTACCGCACTCGCCGCCAACCCTGTGGACGGAACACACCAAGTACGATCCCGGCGATATATTACGAGCCAACTGTTCCACCCCACCGTCGAAGCCCGGTGCCACGATAACGTTTCTGCTGAACAGCATGACGGTGAGTACTGGAAGTAAAAGCAACCGCATTTTCGGGTATTTACGATGGCATTTTCCAGCACGGGGTGCTACGGGTTTGGTCTAGGAGTGCTTGATCCTGGGCATAGAGAAGGAGGTTTATTTATGGGGGGTTTATTAATAACAAAGTATAATTCCGTTTTAATTAATAGACCTTTCTCTCTGCAAAATCGGTGTCTGGAGCAGTTTTATGCGCTGATTGGTTGCCGGATTCGTCGTGAGAAAGCATTTGCCAATTTCTCACCACGGATGCATTGTTGTTATTCTGTTGACATTGCTATAGACGGTGAAAAATTCGGGGATATACTTAGCCCTGACGTATAACAAAACATCAATCTAGATAAGGAGTATAGAGTGATATAGAGTGATAATCTAAGAAAGTGATGCAAGATGATTGCAGTCACATTTTTCACGTCCAATTAGCCAGCGATCTAAATGGATTACCTGTAATACACCCGTTCTCCTGTTTCCTGACTTGAAGAAAGAGCATAGTCTTGAAGAACTTACCTTTTTTTTTTAAACATGTGAAGAAGTATTTAATGTTCAGAAAAAATCGTACACAATAACCGTGAATTAATTGTTTTACTGTATGAAGTCATGGCAGGACCTTAAGGACTCCTCCGCCGTTTGATGCCGCGACTGAACACAACTAAATGGGCGGTAGAAGTAACAACTACCTCGTACAGAGCACTCGTATATTCATTGCATATTAAATGTACTGTACTAAATACAACTGTATGTTCTATTATGTATTTGTTTGTTCTTGTTGTTGTTTGTTTGTAATTTGTTTATCTCATTTATCACTCAAGACATAACAAAAATATAATAATATTAGTACGTTTTGTTGAAAAGTGTAATTATTATTTTATTAGATGCGTAACACAAAAGTGCAACGATTTTACTAACTTTTTTGAAGACCGCCATTTAAACCCATTAATGTAACTATCGTTATAGTTCAGCTTTCAGCATTAATCTCCGTTGATATCGAATCAAGGAAATGCAAAAAAGAACACAAAAAACAATTTTATTGGAGAAATTCTGGACAAATTTTCATACTTCATACTTTTTACAAAATACTTACGATTTTAAGATTTATTTTAAATGATAGGAATTTTTGTCTTGTAAGTTATAATAAATTCTGTAGAATGACAATATTTGAATATTAGAATGACAATTTTATATATAGCCTTCAAGTTTTTGCCCTGTATGTTTATACCCTTACTATCCGTCACTATGTGACTAAATGTTGTTTACATTTTGTATGATTTATTTAGAAGCAGATGCGTGCTGATTCAAAATCGTGCTATCAAAAAAAAATATGATGCCAACAAAGCGCCTATATACATACATTCTATATTGATTGTACCATCTTTTCAGTATGATATGTTAGGTTGGTTCAGTATTTGAAGTTCAAATAAAGTTTGCACAATACATACGTTCTCAAACAACATCCCAATAAGCTGTCACCTTCCGGGACACGTCCTCCTAAATGATTGTAGGGATCACAGAAGGTACAAAGTAAACATAACCTTCTTTCGCCAATTTACACCGTTACACGCTCCTATTACTATTCCGCTCGCGTTTAATCTTGTCGTGTTTTTTGCATATTTCCCTTCGATACGCTGGTACAACGGTTCGTTTTCTTGAGCGTGTGATTTTTGCGAAGGTCAGAGATGAATAGATCGTTCCGAAAATCATTTTCTCTCTATGGATACGTGGAAATGCCGAGGGAAAGAAATTGAACCAGAAAAATCCTATTAAGCTCTATTTGCACTCAACAAATCGTTTCTCCTAATTCTATTTTCTCCGTTCGACACACACTAATGCATACTTATTTGTGTCCTTAGACGGGTCCTTCCTGGTTCTTTCGCCTTCGATTGCGCTCGTGTTATCAGTAGAAGGTGTGTATGTGTGCGTTTGGCTATGTGCTCTTTTGCTCCTATCTGGCACGTTCAATTTCTGTCGTATCAAACGCTCATACAGTTTCCAAATGGACAAGCGTCCCGGATGGGTACGGTGTACCATTTATTCAGGTGCGCAGAAGTTTTAACATACGACAGTCGTACCTAACTACACTTCAAATAGATAGAAGATCAATATTTACAGAGAAGTTTCACCATTGTGCTGCTTGTTTTTCTACTTGACGGAAACAGATCTAGATGTCTAGATATTATTCAAAATGTATTGGTACCAGAGAACCACTGCAAAGATAATACAGACTAGGCTTGAACGGAACGTTGAAAATTGAACAAGCGTTGCCGAACTGGTACTTTAGTCTTCGCATGGGAACTCTGAATAACCACATTCGAACTCACGAGGTAACAAACAAGGTCACAACTTTCCACCAGCTTATACCACTGACCTGGGAGCGTGGAGCATGCATAGGTTTCTGTGCTGGAAGGGAAAAGGCGATAAAACCAAAAGACCAATCCATGCATAAACGATACACGCTACCGTAGGCTGCTGGGATAACGGACTGGGTAGTGTCATCGTAGGAGGTGCAATAGAAACAACATGATGTACAAGAGAGATAGGGTGTTTATTTCAATTAAATCTCACTTCATCTTCCTCATTGAAAGGTTGGGGGCCTTATACCACGCACCGTTGTACTGAGAACGATATTTTCCAATGAGAACGAAAAAGGAAATTAATCCTCTAGTTCCACTGCCAGTGGTTCCAAGACGATAGGATTCATTGTTCGATGATGAGGGTGACTGATGACGAGATGGAATGTCTTTCTAACCGAATGCAACAACAACACCGTATACAAACACACGCAAAATAAAACGAAAAAACCTTAAATCATAAACGGCTATAACAACGATAACAACGTGCAGCGTTCCTCGCTTGCAGTGAACATCCCTGAGCTGCCTAGAGGCGTTTCCAGGTGAGCTTAGAACTGCTGGTACCGAGCCGGACCGGACGGTGGTCCGTAGGCTGGGGCAGGTGGACCGTACTGCTTGTGAGGTTCCTTCTCACCGTCCTTGTACTTGATGAAGTACACCTCCGGTTTGTTGGGCTCGGTGGTTTCTGGCACGGGGATCTCCAGCGGCGCCTGGTCCTCGGGTTTCTTCACCAGCACGTAGACGAGCGTCTTGTGCTCGTCCTGCGGTTGAGGCGGGATCACCTGTTTGATCGGTGCTGGTGGAGCCGGAGCCTTGATGAAAATGATTTTGTAGTGCTTCTTGGGGATGGGTGCCTCCAGGACGGGACTCTTGATGATCTCCGTCGGTTCCTCCGGTGGAACGTGCACGTAGACATTCTTGGTGATCAGTTTCGGCGGTGGACCGTATTCTCGAGCCGGCGGACCATAGACGGTGGGTGGCGGCGGACCGTACTCTTCCGCCGGTGGACCATACTCTGGCTTCGGGGCACCGTATTCGTACTGTGGGAGTTGCTGCTGCTTCGCCGGCACAACGATACGTGCCCGGGGTGGTTCCGGTTCAGGGCGAGCGAGCGTGCAAACGACGCAGGCGACGAGAATCTGTAAAAAAAAATCAACAAACGTTATGATAACAAAAACATAAAATACTGAAGGAAAATGAAAACAAGCTCTAGCACTGTTAATATATTTTTTACAACATTGATTTTTTCAACACGTCCACTGTCAAAATATCAGATATGATAGCTACGTTGCATGAACAAGAATAATATTGATTCTTCAATTAAAAACATCATCTTTGTGTGATTCTTACAATCGGTTTCTAAGATTTATAATAGAAAACATTTTGTATGTTATGTGTGTTGTAACCAGGCTACGGTTAATAATATGAAATAGCTCAGAAAGTCAAAGAACAAGCCGTAATTGAATCTTGATAATTTTATGCACAATGAACTCCCTCATCAGGGGTTGTAATGTTATTGAAATTGTCGTAATCTTCATAATAAGAGTTAATCATTACACTTCAAACATACCCTGGAAGTAAGTTTAATCGAAGTTGAAAATTGTCGAGTCTTGCAGTTGTGTAGATTGGTACAAACAATATGGTGGATATTGTGAAAAACTATATGTCTGACGTCTTGGAACATAAAAAAAGATGAGTGCTATATCGGTTTTAAATAGTGTAAGCTATTATTTTTCTTATTTGTATTCCTTATCAACCATTCCGAAATAAGTTAGTATTCTAAGCTTTGGTAGTGTTTCAATTAATCGCAGCCACATAAGCTCAACTTATTTTATTTATTTCAACCACTTTGACTTTGACTTTGACTACCAGATAAACTGTATCGGATGCAGCATAAAATGCATGCACACCTCTTTCGCCATCCATCAAACGATACGTACCCTGTTGGTTGTCACACACGTATGATAAAATAGACCAATATTTAAAAACCCTTGCGCTGTGCAGCAGGTCGACCCTTTGCCACTATCGAAATAGAGCAGAAATCGGCTTTAGATGCTCCATGTCGTGGAGCGACCAACCACGATACGCTCCGTTCGAACGCGAACCTCCCATTTTGTTTACCATTTTATCCGCAGCACAGTTTGACCGGCGGTACCGGCCATTGATGCCAATGAGTTTCCCGCAGTTTCCCCGTACATTAAAACACCTGTCAGTTTCGGTTGCCACGCGCTGTGCGGATGTCGCGCGAAGTGCAGAACCGACCCAGCTTACGTCGCGTTGCGCGCACAGGAAGCGGAAGCGTGCTGGTGTCCCGTGTCGGTAGGATCGCCCCAGCAGCTCATCGGTTCGCGTGCGAAATGGTTTCACACCGTGAGGTTTGTGGAAAAATTTCGCTCACGGTCCGCGTAATGTCACTGTTCGCTGGAGGTGTGGGCAACTGAGCTTTGATTTTGGGGATTTCTGTACGACCGAGGGTCCGAAAACCGCGGAGAGCTTTCGACGCTATCGCGGGTACTATCGTACGGCGGCTTATTGTCACCCACTCCGCCCACGGTGACCAACGTTGCTCGGAAATTGTGCACGTGGATGATGTTATGGCGTGGTAAAGTCACTATCGCCGAACACCATCGGTATCGTGACCGACGCTGCGTGGCATCGATAAGCGCACCCAATTAATGCATGGCGTTCCCGGACAAAGAGCGCGGGCGCACGTAACACGACGTTGCGTCAAAATGCGTTGGCCATCGGAGCTTGTTTGGTTTGTTTTCACTTCCTACCCGTCTGGCTTCCTAGTTTGGGACGCTTCGGGTGTCGGCACGGGATTTCCGTGTGACAAAAATGCATTGTAAAATCGCTTCGCATTATTGCAACTCTCCGCCGAACCACCGACGATGTGACCAGTTTGAATTGCACGGCACACCTAACGTTGACGGGGAGTTTTTGTTTTGTTTGGTTTGTGTGCCAGATATTACGTTACCCTCGTTATATCTCCGTCAACGTGTCGGATTAATTTATTCGTCCACTTGTCATATGGAAAACGTGAGGCAGCTCACTTGCATGGTGATGGGTTTGAAATTGCCACCACATTACTTAGCCTACGGAAGCGAAACGTGTGATCCTGGACAATGATGAAGTTTATCATTCTATTATTTATGTAAACATGTGGTCCATGCAGCATAACATTCTTGTTTTAGTTAATGCTGGTATGAGTGTGAATGTGTTAGTGTGTTCTATAAAAAAGCGAGATTTCAATACAAGATTGTCAATCAATTGAAGCATTTTTTAAATTTTGTATTTAAAACTTACTTATTTTGCATTATTTCAAAGGATATGCAAGTTCAACTGTGGCATTATATGATTGTTTCTATTTAAGTTGGATAGTTTCAGATATACTAAATTTTAATTTAACTGACGATCCTAGTAAAAAAAATCTGCTTTGTTCCGCTAGACATTTGTCAGTGAAGTATGCATGGTTTACACACGTTGTGCCAATTATACCAGATATAAGTTTAGATTGTGTTGTTGAAATGTATTTATATTTGTATGTAATGAAACTTTCATCGAACCTCCATGATCTTCATATGCGTATTAGTTTCTAAGTTCGACAAGCATGGTGAGACTTAAAATAGTTTTCACTAACATCTTTGCAGGATAAAATCCAGCAGCAGTCGAGGTTTCAAAGGGCTCTCTAATAATTAGTTGTGACAATTAAGATTAAATAAACAACAATTCGGAAGAAAATTTTCATCTTTTTCCTTCGATCTGAGCTGTTTTGAATCCAAATCAAAATTATCGATATTTATTTATCATAAGTTTGTAAATGTAGATTTTAATGCAATCTGTGAGCGAGTGCTGTATTCATGAGAAACACTCAATTCAAGAAAACATGTTGCATCTAATTGAAAAATTATTATATAGTAATACTTAATACGATTTTTCATTTTATATATAAAATTTAATAGCCAATCAGCTGAATAAAGTTTGGTTCGAATATCACAAATACAAGAACTGTAATTTTTTGTGATGTACGATGTAACTAAAACGCGCTTTAGTTGATATTTAATACAATAATAATATTTAATACAATGGCTAAAAGTATTTATCAACATCCAACTAACGAATAAACAATTCGCTCCAGGCATAAGTTCTATAATCTCTTTCAAAAATATCACACTTATCGAGGAATCGTGTCGACTGAGTCGATTTTTTTAAAATGAAAATATTTGAAAAGGCTTTCCACTTTCAAATACAAAACCTTCTCAATGTATGGTGTTAAACAACATGTTGTGTTTGATTCAAACGTTCAACCACATTTCACCCCGATCGCGCAAAGTGCGAAAAGAACATTCTGCAAAAAGCAACCCCATTTTCGCGTCACGGGCCGTAAAAATTAAAGCGTTGTAAAAATGCTAACATAATTGAAACCGAAACGCTGCGAACCGGCCAAAAATCCATAAAATCAGTTGAAACAATGAGGTGCCACAAATTTCACGGAAACGGAGGGGGGAATGCTTTTATTCGGATGAACGAACCTCCCCCCCCCTCCCCCCGTTCGGAACGGATCCGTGGTCCCGAGACATAAAACAAATTTATCGATCCGAAGCTTCCAGGTACAAACCGGCAGCCACGGTTGCCTAATCCAGCCATGCGCGCGCCTAGGCCGCCTCGTGTCGCCGATTGTCGAACGCTCAATCCAGTTTTGTTTGCCGGTTGGTCCTGCCATTCCCAGCCTGCGTGGGTCCTTTCCTGTCCCGACTAATCAGTGAGCGTAACAAAATTGTCACTTTCAATCGAGTGACTTTTGGGCTCTAGAACGCACGCAGAAAGCGTGTGCGTGGGTGAGAGGGAGCGAGAGAGGTGTGAGGAAGAGGACAAGAAAAGAAATTCATAGAACAATCCTAAACCAGTTCGGAGAAGATCAATCCCTTCAATTGAAATGATGTGTCCCTTGGGGGAGGCGATGGGATGGGGCAGGCAGTCGAAAGGACCACCGGGAGTGTACCGTTCCGGTGCGCAAAAAGCTTCCCGGTAAATGGTCGCTTTTTGCAGCACAAAGAAAGAGAGAGAGAGAGAGAGAGAGCGAGGGAGAGAGAAGCTAGATAATGCAAAACGTCCTGCTAGAATAGGTGACTATGGAGATGGGGAGAAGAAAAATCACCGGAAGTTTGCATCCGCTTTTGGGTGCAAATTTTTTGCCACCCCCACCCGACATCCCCCCTGTCGGTTTCTTTCTTCATTGCTCCCCCTCCCCCCTCCCGCGGGTACCCGGTACGAGATTCGCTCGCTCGGTTGTATGTCGATATTTATTTAAATGTCGGTGGATAAGAAAAATGGTCTTCTTTCCGGCACGATTGATAGGCAAGTGAGCAGTGAGCGAACGGCGCACGGGCGCTTCCGGTGGGTGTGGAACGGGCGCGTTAATCCGCCAAACCCCGCCAGGGCCAATTGATTGGCTTGCCTCCACCACCACCACCGGCATCGTCTTGGAGGAAACGGGAGATAACGAAGTGGCCGCGCAAAGGTGACGCGCGGGTGGATGGGAAAAATGGTTTTCCAAAATGAAATTTATTACCCGTGCCATATCACCGCGGAACGGGTGTCTTTCGTAGTGCGAAACGGACGAGAGAAACGAGCCACCGGCAGCGAATCGGACAGGCGAACGGCGACGGCAAGACAAACGGCTATCTTTCCGTCTGCTCGAGCGCAGAAAAGAAACGGAAAAGGAGAATGATGGGCACAACAGCACACAAAAAACACACACACACACACTTTCCGAACATCCTGTAGCCTAGGCGCGCACCGTACACAACGCAAGAGATCAAGCTCTCAGCTGGACGGGGTACAGTGAGAAGGGGGTGGGGAAGAAAAATTAATACCTCCCACCCACCCCCAAACGCTCGCGCACTAGTTCGTGTACTTGGGAAAAGTCTTAAGAAAAAGTTCCAGAGTCGGCGCCACCACCGGGACAACAATAAAGCGGTGGCGTACTTTTACCCCGTGAAAGTTTTTTTTTCTCCGCGCACAATAGGGAACTGCAACAAAAGTGGGGGTGAACGCTTCCCAACACGTCGGGCGATCGGGCGTCGTACATTATGGCACAAACGCGCGGTTTGTTTCGAGCTTTTTCTCACGCTCACGCCGTGCGGCTCCTGGGCAGTGCCGGGCCGGTCTTGTCCAATCTTGTACGCTGTAAGCGCTTGATCAACCGCTCGGGGGTTAATTTGTGCCGTCGATTCCAGCTTGATCCTGCCAGGTTCGAACCGACCCCGGTGCGACCCTGGCGGTCTTGTGACACCGAAACTTCCGACCATCGCCCGGGACGCAAACGGCTAAATAATCGCCAAGCGTTCAACCGTTTTATTTATACAATCCCCTATCCCCCCGACCGAGGCCGGCGTCTGCAGGATTTTCAAGTGGTGTGGAACGCGCTGACCACAGTCATGTCACTTTCCGGTCCGCTCTATTGCATTTGTGTTTGAGGTAGGGGGGTCGTGGAGAGCAAGAGGAGGGTGGGGATTTTTTGTTCATTGTGTTGCTGCGCTCCACCCACTTCCATCGGGATGATGGTGGTGCCGGGAGAAAAAAAAGTGCCGTGTCCTGGTCAGAATGTGTGAAGGCGTGAAATTTTAATGACATCTCAGGCTCCCTCCATCGTTTGGGCACGCTTGGTTGAATTGGTCACCGAGCCGTGCGCTTATAATTGTCCGTCCGGCAGTGTCGGTGACAAACATTGGACATGCCCATCCGACCTCCCACGTCACTCCACCGTAGGTGATATGGGTGGTGTTTGTTACGTGAGCTCGTTTCCGAAACAGTTTGTTCCATTTTCGCTTCTTTTTTGTCGTGTTGCGTGGTTCGTTTTTTTTTGCTGTTTCTCTTGGTTTTATGTGTCATCTTAACACGTGGGTGTCTGCGACACCGGAAATAGCGACATTACATGCCCCACACCGCGTGGGAGAGAGGGAAAGAAAGAGCGAGAGCCCAACACACGGCTGTTGACTTAGGACCTGGCCGTCCTCTTTCCAGTACTTCGGGATTGGGAACCCGAGTACCGAGTGCGGCAGGATGAGAGACACGAGACGACCCTACCGTGCGGCGGGAGGGTGCACCCGATCGATTTAATCAACTTTTGCTGAGCTACATTTAATGATGATTGAAAAAAGCGCACGCCGTGCGGACGCGCTATCGGTATCAAAATGTGCTTAGATGACCGATTTTTTTGTTGTCACTTCTGCTTTTCAATTTCTACGAAAAGCGAATGCAAAACGTCACCGAAAGTCACCGCACTTGGTAGCTTTTTCTCCCCGGCCGTTTGGTAAATCAGCGCGAAAGGATGCTCCAAGAAACCGCCTCGGTTCGTTCGTTCCCCGTTCCTGATTGTGGTTACAATCAAAAGTTGATGAGTCAAACGGAAGGTTGTGCCGTTGCCGGGGTGCAAATGACGCGCGCCGTGTTTGTCGATCGCAATCGCATTTTGCATTTGGCCGTTTGGCACCCTTTCCCGCAATCGACCCCAGGACGGGGCGGATGGCGCATTAGGTGGCGGCGCATCAATTACATCGCCCGTCAAGCTCCGCGTAGCCGCACGCTGGGTGCTGAAAGGTGATTATTACATCTATCGCGAACGGGGAATAGTATTAGGTGTGCGCTTCATTATCGAAACACATTTCAAACGTAATTAAGCGCTCCGCTTTTCGGTGCGCTTGGCGGTTGGACGCTTTATCGAATGATTATTGCTGGTTTGCGCTGCCATAATGAGTCGCATTTAGTGTGCGCTTGATTGTTCCGGCTGCTGAAAGATGCATGCTCGCATCATCATAATTCGGGACCGTATTACATCGCGCTGCATCTGCCACATCTACGTTGCACAATGGACGATCTTGTCGAAAATTCGTTTCCGATTCGTGCCACGTTAGGATAAATCGATTTTTACAACTAGTTGGCTTTGCTATTAGAAAAGAAGAGCTTTCATAGAAAAGAGAGCGAGAGAGAGAAAAGACATAGAAGACTTCCATAGGAAAGAGTCACATAAAACATACGCTTTGGCTGAACCACAAATGGATTTCCGATTGCATGATTTATTCATCTCGAGCCCCGTCTATATGGATGTGGTCTGTTTTTCATTCCAACATCGTTTTATTTTCTTCTTCTCCAGCTGAGAAGCACCCAATGCTAAATCGACGGCTAAAAATCGCTCTGCCGAACGTCTGGCAAAACTGGCAATCGGTACTCTTGACAGTTGAAGAAATTCAGCCCTTAGTGTCGGGCGTCCACGGCACCAGCAGCGTTAAGCATTAGAAATGTCTTCGGGATCGATAAGTAATGGACGAAATGAGGCAAGAAACCCGAAATCGGTCTTCTGCTTCGTCGTGCTCGCGTGCAGTGCATCCTTATTATGATACATGTTAGCATGCACGATGGTTTTTGCAGTCGCCAGCGTAACGGATGCTACGGATGAAGTTTTTTGCATCCGTTCTAGTGGCGCGCCCGAACATTTCGGTCCGTTTGGTTTTCGAATGTTCGTCCCCGTGGCCCTGCTGGCCCACCCTGCTCGGGCACTGTATCCACACATCGTTGCCAGTAATATTTACATATAAAAAGCATCCGCCAGCATCGACCGGTGTCGTCCGTCTCTTCGTCGGCTCCGAGATGGAAGCTCCGTGAGCTTCGAACGCTCATCGGACGAAGGATCACCCGGTGGTACATCAATCACGGCGTGTCCGCCAAGCTCCGGGATACACGGACACTACCAACCGCAAATGACGATGACGTCAGCGGCGACAGCCGTTACTCATCTATATGAAAATGATCCGATTTAAACGATTACCCGCCCCCCCGGCCGCTGAAGAGCATATTGGGCTCAGCGTTCGGGTTGGCGCGTTTTGCCACCGGGTGGCACCGCACCAGCTTTCCATTTCCGGCGCGTGCGGCTCCACGCTGTCCGCTCCGTGCGGCGTCCGGCAAACATTTCCAATTTGCTGTGCTTTGCCCTCCATCGGACAGATCCGTATGTGGTTGCGTGTGCGTGTATGTGTGTGTTATTTTCGCTCTCCGTTCGGTTCTCATCAAAACGCATCAAACGCCCGAGATTCGAATCTCGAAAGGGGCGAAGCTATCACGTTGCTGTGATGATGTTCCTCTCGATAAACACGAGTTTTCCGGCGGCCACGGAGCAGGGCAGATGCGAGCGAATACCACCAATTCTAAATGACCAAACACCGTGCACATTTGCTGACGATCGAAACGGCGGGGCAAACAGCATTAGAAATTGATTCCACGCTATCGTTTGCGGATTGTTTTTCTAGCTTTGGTTACGCGCGGGTTTTTTTTCTCTCTCTCTCTCTCTCTCTCTCTCTCTCTCTCTCTCGTTATTTTCTTTTACGCCCGCAGTTTTGTTTGGCCGTGCTTGTATATTTATCTATTTGCGTTTCCGCACACGGTTGTGGTGTTTTATGGTTTTATTTGTTGTTTGAGAGTGGACCGTAGATGAATTGGGATCCTTTAATACGTGGCATATAGAAGTTGGTAGGAGTATGTGATAATTTTGTTATTTAAGCAAACGTTTTATTCCTGTTTAACATATTTTAGTTAGAAAGGCTTTGACAAATATTGTAGAGAAAGTATTATCATAGTTATTGGCTTGCTGAATTGGCTGCAACCCATCAATCCGAAAATATGCTCCAATTCCTCTGCCAAGTTTACAGCCCGTTTTACGGCCATGCATTTAATTGATATTACCATCATCAAATTCGCTTCGGCGTGATTGAACGCGATTTTTATTTCCCTCCCCATCAATACTTCTAGCCAATTCCGTGCTTTATAAAATCCCTGTTAATTTCGTATCGAACGAAATACATCAGTAAAAAAAAGTCCACTCTGGTAATAAAAATTCATGGACTGCAAAACGGCACGAAAAAACAACCCTTTTCCGGCAGTGAATATGATTAGTCGATCTGGTGATTTTCATCGTGCTCGCGTTCGCTTTCGCGTGGACGTTTGTTGTTTGGGAGCGAATTTTCGTATTCGCACTTAGGTCAGGGTTTTTACTGTTTTTTTGCGTTTATATTCAACTTTTCGACTTCAAATAGATCTGTTTGGTTGAGAAACACTAGGAAAAAAAGTGTTACGCTACAGTAAATATCTAAAAACAACGTTTCGTGCCGACATCCTCTCCGGCCGAGCCAAATAACGAGGTAAGGAAATTGAGGAAGATAAAAAACGCACTCAACAAAAACTACGCCATAACCGAACCGAAATGAAAACATACAAATACGCAAACGAAAAAAAAACGAGCAGCATGAACAAACAAACCCATAAAATGACCAACGCGAACATGCCACACACAGAGGAAAAAAAAACACTACAAAAGCAGCGTGCCAGCTCCGGAACTTGATTCGTCAATTTTTCACTTTTGGTTACTCTAATTTATTAATGCCATGTTTTGGTTTCACGGTTGCTCGTTTTGCGCGAATAAATCCAGTTTGCTGCTTGCGTTCCCTGCTGCTATTCTGGTGTGTGCCGTGTGCCTATACAACACTCACTATTTGACTCTCGTTCTTGCCGTGGAGTCGACAAGAATAGGCAAAAATTAAGTCATGAAAGGAGCATTATCAAAATACGAAAAAAAAATCACATCTGTACGTATTCCGACTTTGCATTCGAGGGAACTGTGTATTCTATGGTACTAGGAAATCAAATCCCTCTTCATACGCCAACGCGGTCACCGTACAAAGTGGCACAGGAAGCGGGACAAAAACGTTCCGGATACGTTCCGGAAGCAAACATCAAACTCACCAGCAAGGATTTCATTGTTTTTCGCAAATGGTCGTTTCTGTTGCCAGGAAAGTGAAACTCGAGCGAGATTCGCGGATTTTTCGCTCTGACCCACCGACGGTCCACGGAATGTGGGTGGATTCACTTGCACACACACACACACACACACACTCTCTGGCGCACTCACGCACGCACGCCAACCTATACGCACTGCTGCACTGGAAAACACTGACAACGTTCGTCAAACGGTTTCGCAAAAAAACCTACCCCGACAATGACTGAAATTCGTGCGAAGCAATTTGCTTTTATATCGAAAATAAACGCGTCGTTGCGATTTTTGGGGTTTCGTTATATGCAAACACCTTCGATCGTCGATGCAAATGGGGATGTGCACCTCGTAGGGAGGGGGGAATAGGGTGGGACAAGTCTCAACTACACTCCGCCATCCCCTCTTCCCAGTGCAAAAGCTTCAAGCGGATTCAAAGCCACCGGCGGGGTTTTGCAGTGAAATTGAAATAAATTACTCACTTATTCGGTCAGGTTCAATTGCGCCGTGTTTGTGTCTGTGTGTGCGTGTGTGTGCGTGTGTGTGTACGATGAGATTACCTTCGCCGATCCAGAAAAAAAACATCGAAAGCACCCCAAAGTGGGGGACGGTGTGTTCGAATTCGATGCGACAAATTTGCGCGACGTGACGCTCGGCCCGTGGCTGCCGGTCAATTTCGAATGTGATCGGGATGTTAAGTAGCTCCCGTTGATGGTGGACGTTGATGCGCGTGCCGTTAGGCCGGACTCGTGGCAGACTGTTGTAGTGAAAGTGACTGTTCAGACAGTTTCTAGTGCATTCTGTCATAGGACACTGCTGAAGATATTAAAAAAGGGAGTTTAGAGAGAGAGCGAGGGAGTTTGAACTTGACCTTTATAACGGTCTTTGATATAATGAAGGTCGGTTTCATAATGCTCAGATTAGTTATGAAGATAGGTGCGCTCAACACAACGATATACATATTTATTTTTTAGTTAATTTACAATTTACGTAATTCAGGTAACTACATTAATTAATAACTTCATAATACTTGATTTATTTGTTGTTGTAAAAACCGCATTATTGTTAGTTAAATAATTTATTCTTGGTTCATTGTAATGATTAACCAATTTAGATTAGTTAATAATATGTATTATTTTAAATTTTAAATGTTTTTAATGAAATTTTAAAATGTTTAATTTGTATATTATATGGCTAAATTGTATGTTTCATGGTTCTCCTATTTTGTTCCATTTGATTGGACCATAAAAACTTTGTTCTCGTCCAATTATGGGAAGAGATGTTTTTGAAGGAAATGTATTGAATTACATCATTGCATAAATTATTTCTCGGGCTTATAGCATTATGTTATTAGGGGATATAAAACTTCTGTATTGCAAAAGAAATTTAATATTTAAAAAATGATTGTTAATTATTATGAACACGAAACGAATCATAATTTGTAGCCATAATTTAGCTTTACGATGTACTTTTCTTTATAACAATGAGTGCAGAAAAGCCAAATGTTGTAAAGAAGACGCAAAGTATTATGATAGTCACTGATTTTAAAAAATGTAATCAATTATGTGTTGACGAACATGTTTGATTACTTACGTTCTGTGATTCCTTCGCATGTAACTCAAGAATCTCCTGTGGTATTACCACTATTTTTTTTGCTAATCAATCAAAAATGGGGAATTATGCCTACATTTCAGGTATGTTGTTTTGTAAGGTAAGCTTGTCTATCTCATATTTTGTTTGATGAAAGACTATTTCGCGAGGAGGGGTACGGCGATCGCTTTACGTGATCACTTAAAATATTCTCACGTCCAGCGTAGCTTAGATTCACGTCTGATTTGCGTT
>KB673057.1:89097-156893 GCA_000349145.1 Anopheles dirus
TCATTGTTTTAAATGTTAAGTTTAAGCTGTGTATATTGTTGTCCTATTTTTAAAGTCCCCTTGTCAATAAATGTATTTTTATAAAAAAAAAAATCCAAGATTTTGGAATAGTCTATACCAGAACCAGTTTCATTATGTTATTAATATTTTCATCGTTTCATATTTTTCGAGGCATCATGTGATATGTTTATGTTTGTCGTTCACACTGTATGACCGTCTGTCCACTGATGAATGTAGAAAAATCATCAACGGAATAATTCACGTTGTCAAAAACAATATGTTAAGGCACAATAAGTAACAAAGCAGATGATTGGATATTTCAATCTATGCAACTCCTCATCGATTCAATTTACTACCCTCCAATCCTCTTCATTTTCATGCGTATTTCTCCAATTTTAAAATTAAATCCACTTGCTCCAAAGCTTATACCACACAATCGAAACCCAACACACCGAAATGCTACCACCACATTGAAATCTTCCCACATTGAAAGTTGTGCAAAAAATCGCACCCGAATCGGAAAAACCACAACTGAAATAAAACGGCTCAAAAGCAATCGGCTCATATGGTGCTGCATCCACCAATGCACATTTTCCAACCAAACCCGAGCCAACAACCATCCGTGTGCAATGAAACGTTAAGACAGCCAGGCTTTCCACGGACAGGGAAGGGGCAAAAATACACATTCGACCCCGCCAAAATACACCCAAGCCCGTCGGTCGATCATCGCGTTGGAGTACATCTGACCAGGGCAAGCAAAACGCAAAAAAAAATAATAAAAAGGAACCGCAGGCTATTTCGTAGCCAACAGTTTCCACGCCATACAGCCCGAGGAAAGCTAGGCGGCGAGGATGGAAAGCAAATTGACGATCCAATCTACGATCCAAATTTGTAGCGCGTGGCAAGGGTGGGAGCGGCGCTTGTTTTCCCGAGACCGTTTCGCTCATTAAAAACCATATTCCAGCGCGAACACAACATGCCCGGGACGAATTGGGGCGATCGGATGGTCTGAGCTCAAATAATGGCACCATGGGTGCATAAGGATGCACCGAAAACTCCCGCCCGCCGTACCCATCGCGGAGTGCATTTTACGACGGAACGGTCTGGGGTGGGTTGAAAATCTGAAACACCCTTCCGGAAAACAGCGGAAGCCCACTCAATATCCAATAAACCAGGGTGTTGGCATGCTCCGGGCGATAGGAGGTCAACATAACAACAACCGCCTCCACCGCCACCCACCAGCGAAGGGCCGCCATCTTGGAGGACCGGGGTCGCTGCAATGATAGTGTTTTTTATTCGTCTCCTCGTGCACCGAAACGCCGGGGCCCGTTTGCTGACTTTGGTTTCGGTTGATTGCACAAGTACGTGCGCGCTGTTGTTTATGGGAAGTGGAAGTGCATAATATAATAATGAATATATGCGACAACATGGGAGTTCCTGTTCCTGGAACGAAGTGTTCGCCAAGTGCAGTCATTCCGTCGTACCCGGCAACACGAGACGGTCGTGTGAGTGAGTGAGCGAGCGAGCGAGCACGTGAGCATGTCTCGCTTCGCACTGGCAGCAAAATGCAGCGCCGGGAGGTTACGGATTCCAGGCTAGATTTCCCTCTTTCTTGACTTGGCGACCAAACCGGGCCAGTCAAAGCAGTCGCATCTTTTATCTTTGCCGATCTCTCTCGCTTCCCGTTCGCCTTGCGTTGGAGGTGGGGGACGGTCGCGCCAGGAAGGAAAACCGGATGTTGTCTGTCTTGTACGGTGCATGTCACACACTTCGCTGTGACTCGCTACCCAAAACTATGCTGTGCATTCGCATAAATGGTCTCTCCTCCTATCGCTTTGCTCTCGGCATTATCTCGCGGACGCTTTTTTTCGTTCCGTCTTTGCCCTGCGCGTTTGCCGTCTGGTTCCGATCGTGCTTGGTACTGGGACTGCAACAAGACACAACGGTTAGGCAAACTTCGGCGACGACCACGACGACGACTACGATGATGGCTGCTTTTACGATATGCGAATGTATTATCTTCTGGGTGTATGTATGTGTGTTTTTTTTGCCTCGCTTCCGCTCTCGCATAACTCTTGTCAAGCGTCTTCAGTTCACGTGCCCTGGGACAACTGCGGCAGCAGCAGAAAAATGTGCATCTCGATCAGTTCCACTGAAAATGGCCGCACAAAACGACCAGTGAATGAGTATAGCTGATACAGAGAAAAGGGAGGAGGAAGACAGTGTGTGTGTGTGAGGTGGTGGAAATGCAGCAGTAAACGAACCGAAGAGATCCACCCACTCCACCCACATCCAGATCGGGGGCACATTTCCGGCCTCGACGGCGGCTGAAGTTGTGGAAGTGTTACGCGAGCAAGCGTAAACATAGGTGAAATTGGCATTATGTCAACAGCGAATGGCGCACTCGCTGGTGGATTAGTGGCGCACACTCGTTGTCCTGCGTCCCGGGTAATGCGTGACGCTCCTCTAGCTTTCCCTCGGGCGTACAGTTCCTTGCGTGTGTGAATCTGCGGGCTCGGTACACACATTTCTTCGTGCGTGAACCAGCCAGCAGCTGCAATCGATGCATTTGTATGCACTCCAAATATTGATCATGGCTCGACGTTGCTGCTTGCGCATATTTGCCACCCGCTCCTTCTTCGCACCGGGATCGATACACGTCTTCCATTGGCAGTGCGAGAGCTCAGTTTTGGCAAACGTTCCGATAGACCGCAAGCACAAACAGAAGTAGCGGCGCGAGCGGAAGGAGAATATTCGCGACTTGATTCTTCCTGGTGCCGTCTGCGGAACACATCGTCACACAAGTGGTGGCTCAGCGAGGGCTCGAAGCCTTGTCCAATAAATAAATGCCATCCGAAATGTACATATCCTGTGCATATTTATGTCTGTAATTTCCGTCGCTATTCTTTTGCGATGACCTACTCACCTGATTCAGCCGCCACCAATCGATTACATATTGGCCTGGTCTACTGCTTCTTTAAAATTAAGGTCAGTTCAGTTCCGGGGATGCGAGGAGTGTTTACGGGCTAAAGTGTCAGCTTCAAAGGCATACTCTATAGTTGATACTTTGAATCGGCAGCTTAAAGTATCAGATGTGAAATGTGGTGTTTTTCCGGCCCTAGTATGCATAAGTTGCACAACAGTCTTGGTAGTCAATTTTGACCAATATCACCTACAGTGCGTGAACTTTAAAGATCCTTCATGAAATTAATATTACGGCTATGTTTCCCAGTGAATGATCGTAGGAGAAGAACTTCGGAGAATGGTGGAAAGTTTTTAATGGTGCTCGCGCTTGCATTTGCCTCCATCCCATGGGAATAAATATTGAATTTCTGTAGCCTCCCCTGATACGACGTACCAATATTATGCCTTTTATTCAGATTGTTCAACTACTTCACAAACGAAATTCCCAACCAACTCGTTTCAGCAGTTGCAACGGAAGCGATATCTCTTCCTCTTGAATTAGTGTATCACGTGTATCCTCCACTGGGAGCACATATAAGGATCGTCTGCACTAAATCCCCCCGAGAGACTCAGCGGGTTGCGCCGAACTTTGACGCCATTCAAGGGTGCAACTTTTGGTGAAGATACTTCCATTACTTCGCTGGTGCTTGCACAAGACCGTGTTTGATTTTATTTCGTCTTTCTCATGAGGCGATATCTCTTAAAGTGGCTGCTCCTTCGGAGTGACGGGAGGTTTTTCGAGAATCGGCAATAAATCGTGCTGAATGGAAAGTGAAACATTCGAAATATTGTCGTGTTGCTTAAAATTTCTCTACCTCGTTTTGCGAAGAGTGAAAATTCAATTGATAGAATCGAGGGAAAGAAACTGACATGGTTAGACCATTACAAACTTCAAACTTTCATTGAAAGCTGATTGGGTTTGTATGAACCCAGGGATGAAAGGTATGGATATGATTTAAGTTTTATGTCTTTGTTATGTTTTATATTTTTTAATTACAAAAAACATGTATTCAAAATACACACAATCTTTCTCCAGATTTCTCATCATCATCTGATGACTAGATTTTGATATATGATATGAAATAATTGGTAATATAACAGGGTTCACTATATCATTTAGAACATTATACTTAATATAGATTCGATTCAAGCATTTTTTCACAAATGTTATAGATCGTTCTAGACTTTAACCTGTCACAATTAAAGTCTAACAAAGAGCCAAATTTTAAAGTGCACACTTCATTCGACATGATGTAATTATCGCTCTCCGACCACCTGCCCTATCGTTCGTTGAATATTTGAACAACAAACACACGATATAATGCAAACATAAATTAGTCATAATGTTTTCAAATCGCCCTGCTACGAACAGGGAGCACAAAAAATTGCAACATTACACAAATCACACCAGGACCATGAAAAATAACCGAGCTGGTATCAAATTTAATAATAGAAAAACATTACCGGTTTGGTTTTTTTACTCCTCATAATTTATGTATCATTTGCACAAACATACCTTACTCGAGGCGAAACCATTTGCACAGCGGTGCATACAAAAGCGCTCCCACCCCACCCGGGCGCTGGTGTTACGGAGGTTGAAGAACGGTGGCGCTTAATTACGAAGCAATCGTCCGAGCGGCGTCCGTGTAGTTGTTGTTTGAGTGCCGGTTTGCAATAACAATAGCCGGACGGAACCGGAACGGGCACGGGGGTGAACCAATGCATTCCATACGACGGAGCAAGCCCGATCGGATCGAAAGTAGACCGAAATGTGGGACAAGTGATGGAACGTGTTCAATGGCACGAAGATGGTGCGGCTAATTCAATCGAGACGCGTGGTGTTTTTTATTGTTTTGTTCTCTTTCTTGCGCACTTCTGTACATGTCCTTCGGCTTCGGACGTGGAAAGGGGATAGAAGAAAGACCTGCTGCGGTATTCAAGGAACGGGAACTATGCAACACATCCAAGACGGCTCTGTCGGGCGATTTGGATCAAGGTTGCTTGAAACGAGGATGTTATGTTTTCGCTGATATGAGATTAATAACGCATGCTTATATTTTCAATTTGAAAAGGCTTCTTCCTCTCTAATGCTGATGAAGAACTGATGCATTTTGAATCTGCTCATTCTTTGCGTCATCCGCGTTGGATAAGAAAAAAAAAAACAGATATTTTAAACTTATCTCAAATGAACGTCATGTGCTTTTCGTGGTGCATTAGGTATTTATCTCACGACGAAACGACACATCACCTAACGAACCGAACGCACTGGATGGAACGTCCACTCTGGGCTCTTTCCCGCTGACCACTCGTTAACCGTATCGATTGTGTAAAACGAGCGTCATAAATATGGCGCACGTCCACGGTGTCCTAATGGCTGTGGTCCTCGGTGTACATTACCGAACTGAACGTGCACGACGCAACGGCTACAAAGAGGAGTAAAAAAAACAAGCCGCAGGTGGGGACATAAAAAATCCTAATCAGGAAAATGCCATAAATCAAAATGGCTGGCACGATCCACAAGGCGTCTGACACAACCCATTTCTGACCCCGGTGTGTCTTCTTCGCTAAAAGTTGTGAGCGTTTGCCAACGGAGCAATAAAAATTTGTTACCACATGGCCAACCGATGGCGGACCGATGTCTATCTGGTAGGCGTTTCGGAACCCGGCCTGAACCGAGAGTTGACAGCTGTTGTGCTATGCCGGGAGGACACTCTACACATTTTGCTAATATGTTTGTGTGTGTGTGTGTGTGTGTGTGTGTGTGTGTGTGTGTGTGAGAGCATCCACACTATGAGCACACTTTCGCGGGACCTGTTGAGCTCGACCGAAATTGCACCATAGCCCAGACCAGACCGTCGGCTGCTCCACGTGCTGTGGTGGAAGTGGAAAGTTGAATGGCGAAAAATTTAATTTTCCTTCCACCCGCGCTGGAACGATTCGGCGGAGGTTGGATCACGCAAAAACTTTATCCGCAAGTGCATGGGAAGGCCGCCGCGTAATGTGCAACTTGTCGGTTGCCGTGTCGGTTGACCCATCCCCAATACACCGATCGCTCCACTTCCTGGTGGGACTAACTTTCTCCGCGCCCAACGGAGCAAACTGTCGACAGATGGATGGTGTGCGAAAAAATAAATGGCAGAGCTAGACAGGGAAACCGTGCGGCAGACGATTAAGAAGTGTGCAGACAAAGTAAAATAAAACTTTGCAAACTTTAAACGCAATGGCAGCAGCACAAAACAGTTCATTGATAGCACAGACGAACGCCACGTGCGCACATGCGAGTTCGGCTCGGAAACGAGCTTTGCATACGACTTGTACATAAAGCTCGAAGCAACACACACACACACGCACGCATACACAAACATCGCATGCATAGTTAATGAGCTTTTGTTTTTTATTCGACCCGAACATATGGCGGAAAGGTTGCATTGCGCTTGGAAAATCCATCCAGCGAAACGAGCAAACGCTCATCGGTTTGCGGTTTGCGGGGCTGTGTACGCGAGCGATACAATTATACAATCAACCGCGAACGACCGCGAGCCATTCGGAAGCGGCACGTCCGCGCGATGTAAAAGCGAAAGCCACAAACTCTGGTGGAAGCGGTTGGTCCACCGGCACAACAATACACGCTGTGGTCGCGACAAACGAAAACGACATGCAACGCGCAACACCACCCCGCTGGTTGGCCTTCCGAGCGCATCGGGGCTCGTCGTACGTGCGGTGCAGTAATTGTATTGATGAATTGAAACACAGCTGTCCGTTGGTTGGGGGTGTAGCGCATGTTAGTTTGTTCGATTTTCGGTTCGGCGCCGAATGCATGCGACGGTGAGTTGGGATGCCTTTTCTAAGCAAACTAATTACCTCGCTCCAATACGACAGTGTACACCATTCGGGAGTGTGTTTACGTCGCTACCATGCTCGCCCCAGTGCGGGTTCATTAGTTGGCGAGTAGCACATGAAAGGTAGTTTACAAATGGGGAAGTCAAGTAATGATATTCGTTCGAAAACGTAGCATACCTGGAAACTGGTTTATGGCATTTCAATATTCTGGGACATATAATCGCAATGGTTTGCAACAGATCGGCATTGATTTTTGCTTCTCTACTTGCTTATTAATTTAGCTGGATAACTTCTTTTCCCCAGACTTCTAAGAAAGGGAAAACGTTTTCGATCGAATAATGAATTCTAACATAATCTTAACCACTTATGTCTTCACCAGAGTATGCATGCATAGTATGGAGAGTATGCCTCGTAGAAAGATAAACGTTAGAAATTTTGTTCCACACGTGTTGTACTAACTCCAACAGCGTTGGAAACTTGAAAACGTAACATGTTGAGATTCATAGAATAGGATTAAAAGCTAATTCATAATCAATTGAAGGTAAAAAAAAACTAATAACTAATTAGGTGGGTTCATACGAGTCAAACTTTTGATGACGAACCTCACGCACACTATTCCTGGATAACCTTTTCTTCTTGAAACAGACTCGTCGAACTTTGCTCGATTCACTAATACATTGACATAAAAGGTTCGCAGATCGTACAACTTCGAGCAGAGTTCGACTCGACCCACCTATTGAAAAACGAATATAACACTTTGTGCGAAGTGTGCAATATAACGTCAGCGTACGGATACGTTGAAGTATATTTGTATTGGTGTGGACATGAAAAAACGGTACCGATATTAGAAGAAGAATTTCTAAAATTATAGAACTAGATTCCATTCCATATTTTTTTTTGAATATTGCCAGAAATCTAATATTGATATGCTTAACTCGAATAGGTTTTATCACTTCTGTAGTCCTGTTGGCAATTTTTTAAGCCTATTTTTGAACGCATTTCATGTTGCTGGATGAAAGTACCTTGTAGATTTTGTTTTGTATCACACGAATCGAATCCAATACAAGTAATACTGCCGGTTCTTTATTGCATAATTCATCAAAACAAAGGATAATTTGATGATGGTGAACGTGGTGACGAGGATTCACCCCAACCTCCAGCAAACGATTCAAGAATGCGGAAGAATTTAGTTGATAATTCAAAGTTGATTGCAGATGATTGTCATGAGCAACTTTCCAGAGTTTTCCAGACCAATTCAAATTACACGAGCGTTAATCAACCGTAAACACACTTATTGATTATTTGTTTATTAGTTATTACTTATTTACATACAATGTTAAGCATTGATAATTAAAAAATTAAATATGTTGTATTTGAAAATCAAATTGAAACCATTCTCATTCTCATAAAAATACTTGTATACGTATATAAATATATGTAGGTATACCAAGCACCAAACAATATCAAGACAACAATGGTTTTTACAAAAACTGCACAGCATTGTCCGAACCCAAAACAACATACACTCAATAATAATAACAACTACAACATAATTAAACACTTTAACACCTTCAAACAAGAGGGAGCTTGTGGTTCTCTATGTGGAATCAAGGAACATCAGCACTCTTCGATGACGATAACTGTGTACATCACAACCGTGTTAGCTCTTTGATAAGAGCTCTTTACATGACTAACAGTAAGTAGTTTCAATTTCTAGCTATTTTTTTTTACTTTAAGCTATCGCACATGTTTTGCATTACAACGTATCAATGATCTGTTAAAAAGTGAAGTGAATATTGAAAATCTCGTTGCGTTTGTATAGTGTGCTCGTTTAGTAATAAGATTGAATTCCTGCTAAACGGGAAATTTTAATTTATTGCATTTTCTCAAACAAACCGCCCATACGGTCGTGCACCAAAACTCCGATCCTCTTTTCAAGAACACGAGCTGCAATAGCAGGAAGAACAATTTCATAAACGTTCAAGTATTTCCATTCATAACTGTCATTCGGTGCGCTCAATTTAATTATCGTGTTCTCGAAGGAGGAAATACTTTCAAGAACGTACCAAGGTACCCGTGCCCGGAGTATTTGCCAGATTGCACAACGGAACCGGTGCGTCCTTGAAGTTTTAACCTAACCGCTGCAACCCGTTTCTCGGAACTGGGAGCAAACAGCATCCCCACGGCGCCCTCCGCGTGAGCTGAAGTTCACGGTCGCCGGTGGCTGGCCGGGTGAGGTGGAGCGCCGAGCATCCCGCAGGGCAAAGTATCTGTGAGCAGATAATATGTTCCCGCATCGACAGTTTGGTCGGTTTTTTGGCCGAGGACGGTTTAGTTCGTGGGTTGGTTGTGTCGAAAAATCAATTTACCCCATTTTACGACACTCGCTAGAGTAACCACTTCTGCTCGGTTCCAACGTCTCCGGGAGCAGAAAGACGACTCGCTGCACACTCGGTGGTTGCAAAGTGGCACAGTTTTATGGAAGATTTTCAACACACACACACACACACACACACACACACACACACACACACAAGCACATCCTTCGTTACTCGAGTGTTCGTTCGTGATGCTACCGTCGCAGTGTCTCCTGATGTGAATCCTTCTTTCCGCCAGACGAGAGACTTTCGCCCAAGAGACTACTTTTCACACGCTAGTCTTCTTACGCAGCCGGTGGTAGTGGATCGAATTTTACTGGGTTCTGTGGAAGGTTCCACACGGGCAGCGGGTGCATTTTCTCGAGAAGCGCTTGGGTTTTGTATTTCGAGTCGACCGTTACGTCCATCTCTTCTCCGGACCGACACGTTGTTTGTCACTTGTTGGGCTATCGGAGCTATAAGCGGTGAACCCAAGCATACTGCCTAGAGAATGTTTGGATTTCAAAACGTTTAAGTGGTGTTAGTATACATAGCATGCATAGTTTCTGATGTAGACAGTTTATTGAAATGTAGTTTTTGTATTTAAATATGACTATTGATTTTAAATGTGGTTCTGCAAACCCATAATATAAATGTTATTAAACATTAAAGCGCATTTACGGTTGCTATTGCAGTGCTTCAATAAATCATCTGCTTAATCCAAGCATCTCCGGGGGTCTATAAAGAATCTACATGCTCATGCAATTAAGCAGAAAACAGTGTCACTCAAAGTGCGCACACCAAGCCAGGGGAAAAAACGCGAGAAGCATTGTAATATACGGCAATATATCCCCCCCGTTGGAGGGCTTCGCCCCATAAATTCAACTTCATTGGCCACATTCCGTACACCGAATTGAGTGTTCATTTCAATTACAATTATGATTTTTCACATAAATCAACTTTATTACTTTCTCCGATCGATTTACTCAACCGTTTTTGCCGTATTTAAATGCTAGCAGGAGCACGATTCCACGCCCTCCCGGACAACGACACCGATCGCGCCCGAGCTTGGCAGGTGAAAATGGGTTACCGCATGAGGTAGGATGAGTGTGAATATCGCCGGATGCAAATGTGTAACACAGCACAGAGAGAGAGAAGCGAAAAGCAGAAACGAGGCGGAAAAACAAAAACACAATCTCCCCATCGAAATTGAGTCGTTTGGAATTCGGCGGGATGGTTTTTGCGCAAAATTGACGACAATTTTTTTTTTGCTCTACTGTTGCCGCCCATCCGAGCTGGTGCGTCCAAAATGAAATTTTGATTAAAAATGAAAATGATGATTAATTAAACATGAAACCCACTTCATTACTGTGCGTCGGTCGTCTTTGATCGTTTGCTCTCTGTTTGTCTATGCGGTTTCCATCTGCCATCTTCTTTGGGAATTCGCGTTAATGTATTCCTCCCAGGATTCGTCCCTCATAAGTAGTACTTAAACAATACGATACATAACAAGTTTCACGCAGGTACATCCGTATCGGTTAACAGAGTTTTTTTTCTTCTGTCAGTTTGGCTGGTAAGACAGTTCTCGGTTGCAGGGAAAAGTTCTTTCACTTACTGCTCCGCATACACTGCTCGGAACGAGTTCGTCTCGCCTGTGGGTTACACAAGAATGCTCCCAAAAAACATCCCAACCAGACACGATGCGCTTGTTATAAAGCCATAAACATATTTATAGCGGACGGATAATCGTAAAAGATTATATCAAATATTATTCGCATTTAGTGCAGCCCATTACGACGTTCGACAAGCTGCTTGGTCCTTTCGTTTTTGGTCGCTGTGTATTAAGTCGTGTTCCAGTCGAATCCCCCTGAATCTTCCCTA
Organism: Anopheles dirus; assembly: GCA_000349145.1. Classification (NCBI taxonomy): domain Eukaryota; kingdom Metazoa; phylum Arthropoda; class Insecta; order Diptera; family Culicidae; genus Anopheles; species Anopheles dirus. The sequence goes on from KB673057.1 coordinate 100,140, forward strand.
CGACCCGTCATCTCGACGCGGGTTTTTGATCTTGCTCCATAATATAAAAAAAGGGAAACGCACACAGCCTCTTCATGCCGTTCCGCTCAAGATGTACTCCAGGGCCCATGGAACCACAGCGTTTAGCGTCGGCGCTGATGCTGGCCGTATCCAGAATCCTGGCACTGTCACCAGCGCTGTCCCATTTTCGGGGCGAGAACGAACGGATCTTGGAATGGTTTCTTTATTTAAATTTCGCTTATGAATAATATATGAAGTCAAGGGAGCAGCAATCCGAAACGCGATTTCGACTATCCCTTTACCGGGCTCCTCCGGCACCCGTGGCCCACGGCTTAAATTGTCGCATGGCGTTGACTCGTGGGGCTCCCGAGCAGAAACTCACGCATAAAACAAACAAACGTGAAAAAACTACCCAGTTGCGTGCCCCACCTTCAGAGCGGCCTGAACAACAACAACAACAGCACCGCGACATCGTGCCAGTGGAGGAGGAAAACTTTTTTTTTTGTTTCGTGTTTCGGTTTTCTTATCGCACAACGTGTGTCCCCAGCCGGGCGGCACAGACGGAGCAGACGAACGCACGACGGCTACGGCGAGGGGCGGCTCGGAAGGAAATTTATATGAAAATTCATAAACCACGACCATTTCGCATCCTCACTGGCTGGCTTCGGATAACGCGTCGGGTAAGCTTATGATGTCGCCAATGAATTGACGGCATTTCTTCGATTTGCTCGACATTTTCAACCGCGCCCGGTTGCCCAGTGCCAGCTTCGCAACCGATTGTTGCGTTATGGATTTTAAGATTATCGCATTAGAATACGGTTCGATGACCCGATGCGATGAGCGAGCTGGTAAACATAAGGTGCCCTGATTCGCGAGAAAATCCTTTCCACCCTCTCGGTTCCGGCTGCTGGGTGGATTATTTCACCGCACGTCGGTTGCCAATGGCGGCAGAATCGAACGTGTGTGAGTTTCTTGTAAGTGGAATGCGATACGAACAGTTCAGGGGGAGGAGACAGCAGAATCTCAATTAAACTGTACACAATATGAACGAAACGATGGATGAGATTTTTGTTCCAAAACACATCAAAAAGCACCACCATCCGTAGAATAATGTGTTCGGATTAGCATGTCTGCCCACAGAGCGTACTGCAACGGCTGAGCAGGACAATTCAGATGCAGCATTCGTATTCCGACCACACATGAATACACGAACGATAATGAAGTTCGTTTGCGATGGTCCCATGGAAAGTCGTTTTGATGCATCGAAGCATCGATTCGTTTGCTGGAAGTCTATTCCGTAGCGGACGGTTCAGCGTGATCCCTACGACCTGCTGAATAATAATGTGGATATAAACATATTTTATCTATTTCATACAACTCAACTCAATAATGAAGTTGAACGATTAACTAACGATCTGCCGGGCACATGTAAAGCACCAACATAATAATACGCCAACGAGGAAAACAGCACCCACACCCACAACAGGGTGTATAAACCACAAAACGCCCAACTCTCGATTCCGGTGGGAATTTCAATAAAAACCGGGCTACTATATGAGGCGTGAAAAAGCTCTCCCATGGGGCCATCTCGCCATTACGATCCGGTTGGGAGGCGATTAAGCTGAACGTTTGTAAAGTAAACCCGGTGAAACGGGAAAAAAAATGCACATTCACACATAGACAAAAGGCACCGGGAGAGTATGTCCTGTGGGTCATTTGCATTACAATTGATGGTAATTGGGTGCTTTCTATGCTGTCCCTTTCACAATTGATCGCTGGTGTGGTTGTTGTTTTTGTTTTCGTGCTTTTGTTTTGTTTTTTTTTGCACGGCCATTCTTTTCATCAACTGCGAAACGCGAATGGGAAGGAAGAAAACAGAGAGATAAGACCTACAATTTAATCGCCTCATATCTAGTTCCTGAGTTTTTTTGTTGCTGCTATTGTTTTTCGTTCGCGGTAAGTACGCGCAAATTAACATAGCCCCATTCCACCACCACGAATTGCCTTTGAAATGTGTCGTCGTGCAAACTGGTCATGTGCAGAGGAAAGGTGATGATATTTTTTTTAATAGCGCTTTGAATGTAGTTATTAAACCTACTCACTCGTAACTTATCCTCGTAGCTTCTTTGGAATTGGAATTGGGAGAACCGGCTTAGTCATTATCTCTGTATTGTGTGGAGATGGTTTTGTTCCCGTCGATACAGACAAACTGCTTTATAGTTTGGTGGCTGCCATGTTCGTATTCCGATCGCATCATTGAAACATGCAGTGAAATGATGATATTAGAGCTAACAATTAATACAGTACGGTTGGTACGTGAACGTATGTAAATGTAAATGTATGTCCATTGATGTGGATGACATAAAAAACATAGTATTTTACTACACCTCCTACTGTACTTATGGGAAATGTTAGTTTAACTATGTCAATCGCACGGATACCACGGACATTTATACTGACAACGATCTTTAACAGAACGACCTTCCGCATCAGGTCCAGGTCCCTCACTCGGTATAGTGACGGATGTAGTGATATACCAGATAGTGATGGACCAGCTAGTCCCAATTCTGATTCTTTGCTTATCATTTGGACTGTATGTTTCTAAAAAGTGACTACGTCGTAATGGTTCCAAAATAATAACAATATAATAACATTCAAAACACGATTCATTCAAAACATTGTTTAAAAAGTGGTAGCACATATTTCACATGAACTATAGTTGCCATATGTACCACTTATCACTGGCACCTTGCGAATTGTACGAATTTGTTCCCTTCTTCTGCACTACACCAGCGGATTGCATTGACATTTTAAATGTGTTGATCTTGATTGGGACAAAGATGAGCGTTTAACAATTTGAATCTTTCAAAGCAGTTCATTTGGAAAATTGAAAAAAAAAATAGAATAAATCAAATTAAATCGATGCCAAAAATTGCATTGGCATATGAAAAAGTTTATTACAAAACTTCACATGTTAAAGTGCATATCATCTTCCAATCAAATGCACTGATCTGATGATTCGCAGCTAATACAACATTTTAAACGCTGTATGTATTCGGCTTCGATTATATTCAGTACATTTGAACTTCGCATTAGCTCTTAAATAATAATAATCCTACTTGGCATACATACAGATCATGGGCCGAGATTTATGATGAAAAACTAAGAGCTCCCTCCACGGCCCTGAATTATCCGTAGACTAACTACTTTCCATCAATTCACACCGTTCACGTAAATCTGTTCAACCGCGTAATTTGTAGCGCGATTTGAAGTTTACCGACGGCAGTGCGATGTTGTTCAATCGGCAGCGATTCGCATCACATCATCGCATTCCTTGAGCTTCTTCAGACCGATCGGTTACTCTCTACATGGACCGCACTTCTAGCTTCTCAGAACATTGGCTGCTAACTCTGACACGCTTCCAGCGCGGGTGTTCCCAGTTTACTTGCTTCCAAAATCGCCCGGTCTACAGTTGCAAGAAACCCGATGAATAGCGAACAATGCAGGCGATAGGGCGAGGAGGACGATAAAATAGTGTGGGCTGAGATACCGAGAGGATCAAGGACACAAACACACAACCACACCGGAATGGGCTCCCAGAGGGAATATTTCAGTGCCAGCAGCCCTGAAGTGAGCTCTAAACGATGCCTTACCGCCGGATCCAGTTCGCTTTCTGTTCGGCTTCAGCGCATTTTAACTAAACCACCTATCCTTCCGGGCCCGGCACGGTTGCCTTCTCGCTCTACCTCTCCGTCTCCGCCGTCCTGCTCTTCGCCGGTACCGCACCCATGTAAAGTAGGATCATCATGACTCTTCACCCGGGATCGGTTGCTTCCGACGGTGAAGCACAGGCTCGGCTCAGGCCGACCGCACTGTGTGCCATTTGCTTGAAAATCCGCACCAATCATTCCGGTAAATAAACTTCATCGACGATGAATGATTTGAATAATCCTGCCTTGATCCGATCTCGCCCCGCAAGAGATGCCGAGCGCTGTGTCTTGGAAAATAATGCAGCAGCTGAATCTAACTAACCGACCACTAAGTCTGCAACAGCCCCGTAACGGTGTAGGTGAAGAAATACGTTTTATTTCGCAAAGGAAAGAGACTAAATCGGTGCCGCTCGGATGGTGAGAGGCAAAAATAATAACAATGCTCGGTCGGTTTGAACAAAAAAAAAAACAACGAAAGAGCCCCCTAACGAGGATGAAATTTCGGCCCTCTTCTACACGCGCGCGCGTGAAGAAACCCACGTTTTGAAAAGATCCTATCTGTCGGGACGGTTGGTATCGTCGGTGGAAAAATGAGAACCGTACGTGCGTACGTACATCCCGGCAGTGGCCGGCATCTTGTGCCAAGTGAGAACCAATGCAACAGCCGGTCCTGCCCAAACTAAAGCCCGAACCAAACCCCAACAAGCATCCCCATCGGACGGATACAGATGCCACCGTCGCCATTAGAAGCCGCACCGGTTTCGTTATCGCATCGGTTTTTCAACGAAAGCAGCCGCAGCAGCAGCAGCAGGAAGACACGAAAATAAGCTGAAACCGTCGCCCCAACCTTTTGCGGCGTGTTGGTGTTAGAAATAGAAAATTACGTTTAAATTCGTAATCCAAAGATTTATGATTGCGATAAACGTAATTTTTAGTAATTCTCCATTCTCCACATGTCGGGGGCTTTTTCGAACGGTGTCGAGGGAAGGCAAGAAGCAGACATTTGGGGTGGTATTTGGGAAGGGCTGTGTCCTTCCCTTCCTGGGAACGCCGGCTTTTGCCGCTCTTCCGTGAATGAGAAATGGGTTACAATAAGCATTCGCAAAAAGCACCGCAGCTTCCGCATACGGTCTGTCCGCATTCGGTTGGGGACGGCTGGCGCACGATGGGCGCCCTGTTACCAGGTGTATGAGTGTGTTTGTGTGTGTTTGTTTGTGTTTATAGAAATGTGTACCCCTTGAAGTCTACAGCGCGCTGAAAGTCTTCGAGAATGAAGGCGAGCCAAAACCGAAGGCATGAGAATGTAATCAATGTTGACTTTATGTGTTTTGAATAACAAATACACTTTCTTGCGGTAGCGGTTTCATGCCGCAGCGGGTTGTTCTACACCGTGGTACTCTGATTCAACTTCTGCGGTCGCCGTGCTCTTGGTCTTCCGTGGAGAGGAAGAGACATCTTACCCCGGCTACGGTCACGGTTCATACCCAAGAGGAGCGATACACGGTGCGATGCTTCCTCCATCCCTCGAGGCTAGACCTTTGCACCCTCGGTGTCGGATAGGAACCCACCGTAAGGACAATGTTTCCCATTTTAGGGACGACGACTTGTATGACACACCGGTCACAAACGTCAACGAGCAGCGGTTTAATTCAATTCCCTTGCTGGAAATTGCCTGCTTTGCACCGGCATGAGCAATGCAGCTCAGGACGTGGCTATGCTATGTGTTGACCATATCAAGTCCGTACCAACGCACGGTAACAACCGAAACAGAGGGCAGGTACTTTCGGTGCTTCATCGTGTGTTGGTTTTTACAAACCCCACCTGCATTGGAGCTTCTTTGCGAACATCTGCATTTGCATCGTGCACATGTACATCAGAGAATTACACAAGCTCCTCCCGCTTGGAACGTTTTTATCCAGTCACCTGTATTGTTGAAAATACTTCGGCTTGTTTCACACCTTTTGCAAATTGAATTGTGGTCTGGTTGTGGAGGACTCGGGAGAGAAATTGATACTTTTGCCACCGGTTGAATTATGACAGATCGAATGAAAGGGACCATAAATAAATAATTAATAATAATTGTAATTTCTCATCAACATTCAAGTTTTTTCAAGTAATTACAACAAAACAAAAGTAGCCCAAACATCTCAGTACTGCTTATGGCAGATTAAAAACGTGTTTTTAACCAGACGTGGTTGTAAAATTTGATAGCTGATTACGATATCTCAATTGTGAATCAGATGCAACAATTGAAGATTATTTTGATCGATTTTACGAATATTCAATTATTCAATTCAATTTTAAGTCCTCGTGTATTCTTTGTATTCGACATCATGACCAATGGTATTTGGGACATACCTGGTTTATAAAAATAAGTTCTTCTCACTGCAAAAACCGTCACAGTCGTATAAGGGTTGGAATTTCGTAGCATTGTTAATTTTATATTTGTTAAGGTAAATTAGGTGCTTCTGTAAAGTCTTTTTATTAATCTGATTATAGCAATAGTGCATGAAAACAATATTTGCTTCCCTTATTTATATGTGACTGTAAGACTTGAGCTTGAAAATATTACACTATCAATAAACTGTAAATTGTGAAAATATTCAGGAAATTAGTTTGGACATGGTTTATTGGTTTGTTGAACGGTTACATACAAATAGGTAAGATGAAATATTGGATTATCGAATCTTTAAAATCTGTAAAACATGTTGATGTATGGCTAATGATGATTTAAACCAAAATCTCGAAATCATAGAAATGCTAGGTTGATAGTAATCAGACCAATGTAAGGATGTTATCTAGATTCAAAATTAAATACTTAAAAAGGATAAACTTTAATTTTTGTCCATAGCTGGGATTCGCGCGATAACTCATCCCATTCAGTTCGCGAGAGTTCACTCTAATTGGATTGCGCCGGTCACTATCTCTCTTCCATCTACGGGATTCTCACTGCGAGACGATAATTTGCTCGGTTTTCCCGTCCGGCCGGCACCCACATGATGCGTTTGCATTGCCATTTTCTTCTTGTTGTTTTTTTTTGTGCGTTCATCATTACGCTACCTAGCAACCTGGGCAACCCTTTCCGTGAACCGCTTGTGCACTACGGGATCCGAATAGCAGTGTGCAGTGGCCTGCTACTTCCGACACAATCATTCGACAGGAAAACTGCAATGTCGCCGCAGTGCACGCCGTGATAGCGTCCAAGGGTCCAGGACAGTGGTGCCGTGTTCGTACGAGTCCGTTGAAATTTACGGCAAGCTCGTTCGGAAGCGTACGATGTATGGGCGCATGTGTGTGAGCGTGGGACTCGCCATAACGAATGTCGGTGCCGGTCCTGCTCGAGAACAATTTGCGGATTGAAATGTCTTGTTGCATAATCATGGATCGTTGTCTTTTGCAAGCAAACCTTGCCCGCCGACTGGGACTAACCTGTGGCTGCGTCATGGCGGTGCGCTCGTGTATTCCTGGCATCGATTCCGTAAAAGATGAGAAATGTCAAGAGCTTGTCTTGTTGTTTGCACTTTCTCAGTACAGCCCAACTGCAGGTACAAACACGAGCGAGCAGCCCGTTAGGTCTAAGGGTTGTTTTCACCGTCGCCTTATGTGTACTTGAGCCCTACGATGCGGTGGTACATGTAGGATCTCCATACCCAACGCAGCCCATTCACAACGATACCTGTCGCCTGCAACGGTATAATTTTCAAATTATCACATTGTTTGCTGGTAAATATACTGTAATTAAACTGGGAAAATGGTTTCCCATTCATTTTAATATCAGCCATGGACACTATCGACGGTAGCCATCGTGATTGGACTGGATTCGTGCGTCTGCACATCGAGCGGGATGCAGCCATTGGATTTATCCCTCCGATCGTGCAGGTGTAGAGTTGGCTCGAGTGGGTTTGCGTGTAATATTCCCCGTTCGGTCATCGATGTTCACGTAACGAAAGAGTAGCACTTTTCTCACCGTTGGAAAAGTCATGCTTTTACTCGCAGTTCAATTTATGTCCTTCAGCTCCGTGTGCCGTACGGACCCAGTGCGATGCCGTAGATGCCTGAACCGTATCTGGACTCCGACCGTCCTGGGACTGTGCATTATCGGACGGTTCGCGAGCTGTAAATCTAATTCTAATTTAGCTGTGATCTTAATTATAAACCTACACCTACCGTTGATCACCGCCCGTCACTGCAGTGCTCCAAGTCTTATTCACTGTCAGTAGGCACCTCGTGCAGACCAATCTAAACCCGTGGTTCGATAGTAGGTTCTGTCTATGGGGAAGCACTTCAAATTGCAATAAAAGACAGACAGATTACCTGCTTTACTTTTTGATTGAATGCAGATTTGGTCAGTTCAACAGACCAACGCAGAAAGCTCAAACAACAGGGTTTCTATCCTATGCTTGTGTCTATATCGGCTATCCATTTACTTAACCAGTTGAATTTTTTACTGTATTCACGGTCCGGCCATATTGCTAACCGGTTGAAATCAGGCTAAAAAATATGTATTATACTGTACGATTATACACAAAAATAATATCGATATAGGACTCTCACAAATATTGTTTGATTTAAATTCCCCATTGTTTCCTCAATTTATAATACTATTTAAATTCCCAAACTTAAATTTTATGTGATGTTTTAATACACTAGCATCAGTATTTTTTAAGATAAGAATAAGGAAAAGTTTTATTCTTTAAGCTGGTCTATATTATATATATTTATATCTGGAGTGGTTTCATAACAGCATGCATAACATTATTAATTTACTCTTCAACTTCGTCTCATTTTAGTTAGTTAATAATAAAACTATGTGTTACTGGTGCTTTACTGATCAAAAATCGGTAAGATGAAACTCGGACCCATACGAATCAATAAGTCACCAAACTTTACAAACTTTTTCAGCTATCCTGCATCAATATCGTTCTAAATCACCTAGCTTAATGTTACGCAAATTGTAATAAATAAAAAAACAGTTGAACGATTTATGTATTGTACTGCTAAAGAGATCTGACATCGCTAAATGTTTTTCCCAATAATAATTTTTCATTTAGCAAATGGCACACATTTTTCCTCATTTTTACCTTTTAGTGTTGGCTACTAATTATTGGTATTTACACCCATTACATGATCAACTTGCTGCGGGTCTTCCGAAACGAAAAAAGTTCTATGTTGTAAACTATTTTCAATTAGCCCCATTTACTACTTATTGGTTCCCGGTTTCGTCCGACGAAGAATGTTCTTCAGAAAGCGATTTCATTTGTCCGTTCTGAGCCAACTGCTGGGCGAACAGGGCTCGGCGGGGCCCCTTCTGCAGCCCTTCAGGCATATCTGGCGCCAGATAATTCACCTTCCCCAGCCAACCGGAAACAACCCTCGGTCTTGCAGTTCCGGCTGCACTGGCTAGAAATTAAATTAATTTGCCCCCGTGCCAGCTTCGATATCCCACGGGGGCCGGTGCGTCAGTATTACGCACTGGGCGCTGCGTCCTTTGCCACTGTGCCTAAGTAGCGCCCTAGATGGAAACCGTTTAAGTTAATTACCCCCCGTAGACTCGCCCGTGCGGCGTTTTTGGGCAGGCTAAATTTGTTGGTCCAAGAGCCAACGACCCTTTTTACACATGTTACTCATCCCTTTCCTCGCACCGACGACGGATACTACACACTGAGCAGCAGTGGAAGGTTACTAGGCAGCGCAAAAAATAATCAGCACTGAGTACTGGCGAAAAAAATCCTGAAATGGAAGAGAGTTAAGTGTCTCTCGGCGCGTAAACCATCGCTCCGCACACTTTCCTTCGCCCCGGATGAAAGGGCGAGAAAAATTGGATTCGCGCCACAAAACTTTACATTCAATTTGTCGGAAAAATCTCTCTCCCTGCTGCGGAATGCTACAGTGTTACGAGATGCGCCGAGTTCCAATGCTGACTTTGGGACTAATTGTGATCCCGTGAGCGTGTTTGGCTCACTTACCACTTTTGTGACTTTGCTGTCATTTCCAGCAGCGCCCCGGGCACTTATTTTCTCGTCGGTTTTAGCACGGACAGTACGTCGGGGTGGGACGGTGCCGTCCAAGGGTGAGCCGCTGCTAAATGGATGCTAATTGCTGGTAATCGAGCACCCGAGTCGAACTAATATCTCATTCTCAAAAAAAAAAGCTCCCCGTCCGGGTCAAAGAAGGCTGGGTCTTTCCCGCATCGCGCACATCGTACGAGCTTTCGGTCGCCATGGGCTACTAGCAACAAAACGGAAACAAAATGGTGAACGGTGATTTCCATGCGTTCCAAAGTAATGGCTGGGGCGAAGGATTGAAGGTTGTTGTCCGCATCGTAAAAGATCCAGATCCGGACCTTCACATAGTAGCCCCGAAGGTTAATTAGGGTACGGCTGAGTGGATTTTATCGCTCTGCCTAGCTGCCGCGGCTGTTTCTCGGGAAAGTCGTTTTTCAAAACAATCCTATCTTGGTCTATTTTGCCATGAACCTATGGCAGAGTATTCTGCACCGCCTGAAAGAAGCTCCCCCGCTATGAGCAGTCATTGGATGGAACGAAGAAATTGAAACCCAAAACGTACGACTTAACCCTGGAATGAAGTGACGCTCCTCTTATAATATCGCATGGAAAACCGCAAACAAAAAAAACCTAAAGATTCCTACCGTAAAAGAATAAATTTCCGCTGCAAAACACTAATTACTTCCCGTGTCTGTGCGCCCGGATCAAATCGGAGCGACAAATTGTGGCACCATGCAAGTGCGAGAGGGAACGCATTACAATCGAACGTAGACGCGGCTTTGGCGAAGCTGTTCTGCACGGAAATGATTGTTCCATCGTGTGGTGCTTAGTCGGGCTCGGATCATCGTCATCTCCTGAAAATAGACTACCGCTTTAGCCGACCAACCCTTTTTTAACCTTCCAGAGCGCCACGGAAAGACTGAAAATAAAGTTACTCAGAATGTGCAGAATGCACTGCCGGAAGCAAAACTATTTCAAACCATCCCACCCCTAAGGCAGCTCCCCGTCAAGCCAAAGCCGCTTGATAACAATACAAAAACAGAAAACACACAGACAACAGCGCGAGCCAACGACTGGGGACAGATTCCGGAAGTCGATTTCAAGCCGGATTTAACGAGAAAAATGAGAAATATGAAACCGGGAGCGAAAACGAACGGGCTGAGTTTTTTTTTCGGGCGAATTTCTACACACGGGCAGGCACAAAACAAAACTCGTGCCGGAGGAGAGAGAGAAAAAAACAACGACACCGGCGCTAGAAGCCAGGATCGTTTCTCAGACTCCGCGAAGTTCCTCCGGTTTTTCGTCCGGAACGAACATCGGAACGAACGCGGAGATGAAAAGAAATGATGAACTATTTTTCCCCACTGACAGTTTTCTAGTTTTCATCACCATCGTCAACCTGCTATTCAAAAGGATCGTTCGCTTTCATTTTTTTAATGCTTGCTCCGGTGGAGATAGTTTGTGTGTTAGGACTGAAACGTACGAAAAAAGTTAGAGCATAGCTCTTTCGTACGTTCTCTCTCTCTCTCTCTATCTCTCTCTCTCTCTCTCTCTCATACACACGTTTGCTCCTCGAATTTCCCCTGCTGTTAGCTCGACAAGGTTAAGAGATGGCTCTGCAAAACATAACCCGAGGTTCCGAGGCTGGATGGGCCATTTTTTTAGTCCCCTTCTTGATACCTTCGCCAAAGGTGTAAAGCGTTTGACTTGAACGTAAAAAAACACGTGGAGTGTGGAAGCGGGCAGAGCGTTTCAAATTCTCGCGAGGGACTGGATGGAGACAACATCCAGACGCGCACACACATACCAAAAACGCAAAGCATCGACCCCACCCCGTGCGGATTCCCCCCAAAGGAACGGGGCACCCGCCTCAGTATGATGCGAAAGTTAGGAGTGCATTACGGAACTCATCTCCGGAAGCGAGTTGTGGGGGTCTCGACTTCCTTGGGCCCACGGGTTCACCGAGGGCGCCGCAGTCGGTTCGGTTCGGTTGGCTCAACTGGAAAATTGAGTTTTCTGTGCAGCCAACTTTGCCGCCAGCCGTCGTTGTGAAAGCGCGTAGAAAAAGAAAACCTGCTCTTATGCTATGACCTATGCCTCAAGTGTGAGTGCTTCCAGCGGAATGAAGCAGGCATGATGATGATGCTGATCCTCCAAAGGTCTTCCGGTAAACGGCTATCACCCGGGTCGGTGGCGTACCAAAAAATTGCCATTTTAAGCATGGCAATAGCTTTCTCCAATCTCTTGTGCAGGTCCCGTCCTCGTGGGGCAGCCTTTTCGCTGGAACACAACTCTCACTATTTGCGTACAGTATGAATGTTTCTTTGGGTCAACAGTTTGATCGCGAGCATATTTAGTGCTGTTTTCGCCCTCTTCCACCCTACCTCGGGAAAATGCTTCTCTTTCCATAGTCGTTGGAAATGAAATGTCGCTGTGGACTGAAAGGATCAGCTGGAATTGTTTCTTTTTCTTTGCGTTTCGCGTTTTGTTAAGTATCCTTGCCCGACGGAAGAGCAGTGGTCTCTGTGCCCTCCTTCCCTTGGACTTTGTGCGATTTATATTTTTTAGTGAGCATTATCGTCATTATTTTCGTTTGTGAATGCAGATTCAGGGCTGAATGCTATTGTCGAATGGTGGCTTGCTGGAAGAAAAGTGGGAATAGTCATGACAAGGTAAAACCTACACAAGTGAAGTGATTCATCGTAAAGGTGAAGTAAATTTTGTATTCTTCATCTTCATTCTTCCTATTTGAATTTATGCTACTCCTACCCATATGAAATGAATTTATCAACCTCACTCAATTCGAGGACATTGGACTACAGAGTGCTTCATTAACGTTATGTTGGGACACATTTTTGCGTGTGCTGCTTTTTTCCCATTCCAGATCGTCTGACTGAGAGTATAATCACTTGACGAACGATCCCAAAAAGAGGTCAAATATGTTTGGATACCATGAATTCTCAGCAGCCTTTTCACCGTTTTTCGTACAATCTTTGGAAACATTTTCTTATTACTTGAAGATTACATTCACCGTTGACCACATGCTTTGGCAAAAATGATTTTACTCGGATAAAGTATTTCTCATAAGATATAGAATTGTCATGCTAAAATACTTATAATATCTAAAATATCACCTTATGATAGGTTGAATAGCGTTTCTTTGATGGGAATAACATTTTGGTACAACGTTAACTAAATCACCGTCAACAGGATTTAACATAAACATTTCATGGGAAAATCCCTGAAAATATTTAATATCTCCTTAAATGACCAATTTATTATCGACAAGTTTTTTTTACTTTGGATTCAAACAAATGCAACTGTGCATATGAATTATATTATCTAGTTATACTAACGTTGTAAACCACATGTAAATCAAACGGTTTTAGTGAAAACTATTCAATTGTTTGTGTATTTATGCATAGCCTTGCTCCACTATAAAGATATGCTGACTATTATCGGTTTCAAGAAGCAGTAGAAGTAATAAATTGCTCATCCATAACTCATTTTTCAACGCATCGTGGTTTTGCCCTGTAATTCAAAATTCATTCGTCAAGAAAACTTTCTCCTGCTTAAACCCGCGGCTAGACAAGTTTTAGCCTTCGGCTCAACGAAATCACTCACCGAACACACTAAGTTCATCATTTTTGACAGGTGCTGGAGATAAGTCTATTCAAGTTTAATACTTCACTCCTTCTCGAGAGTACGGTTGGGGAGAACAGCTTGCAATGGAGGACAAGGGTAATAGTATCACAACCACATCGTCCGGGATACGTAGCTCACAACAGCCATAATTCATCCGGTCGTCGGCAGCGCGCCCTTAGCCGCTTGTCGTTCTGCTATTTTTTTCTTTATGCTTGCGCTTTTGTAAGTGAAATTTATTTCGCACCCATCAACCCGTCCTAATTCACGTGGCGCCAAACAACCGGCGCAAGAGCGTGTATTCTTTCCACGATTAGCTCCATCCGGTCTGGATGTTTGCCCCACGGCGTTGTTAAACGATTGGCTGTGGAAATGCTTCCGGTTGGCGATACTCGAGGTGAGTGATGTGTTTTGGTCTCGGTGTTTTCCTAGCTCCGCTGCGCCATACACACATCATACATGGGGGACAGAAAAGGAATGAAGAGTGTAGATAAAGGGCACGTGGGAAGGAACGTTGTCGTTGTTGAGGTTATGGGCTACCCTAGTGGGTAGGATTCGATAAGGTTGCTATATCTGTGCTATGGAAACACAATGCGACAATAATAAAGCAATTCAGTCGAGAATCTCTAGGCCTTCTTGATGAGGGCACTTGTGGCTATAGATACAATGGTTATTCGTTTAAATCACACAAATGTGTTCGCTATTTAGCAAAATATAAATCAAGCCCAATCGTACGACACAGTATTTACACACTTCCCCACATTCCTTTATCCTAACCCTACGAATGGAATGGATTGATATCATTCAATTATAGAATAGAAAACCGAGCACAGTAACGAGGGTTTCCAAGAAAGCAATACTGCCGTAATATAAACGAAGCAAACAATTAATTTTACCCATAACCGTCGGGATACTTTTCCGAGTCGAGCCACTCGAGTGACCCTCGTTCAATTGATTTTATTTCATTTACCATTATTTCACCACCGTAAAATGGCCGTCCCATCCGCCTCGAAACCTACCTAGTCCAGTCGGTTCGTTTCATCTAGTTTTCCCGGTGGGACTGCCTTTTACCTGTCCTCGTGATGCCCATGGTAAATGGCGAGGCGCCATGGAATGTGAGTTGCGAGGCGATGAAAGGTTTGCTTTCTAGGAAGCACGACAATTCTGCTCATCATCAGCGCTAGTCGTGGGAAGATGGTAAGGACTTTGAAGCGAGTCGCAACAGCACCTCGATAGGATACCACGCCGACCCGTTCAGTTCGTCACTCTGGACCAAACATCAAAGATAGCAGGAGAGCAGCATGACCGGCACCAGCCAATCTCCGGGGATGAGTGAGTTTTAATAGAAACAGTTTTTCCGCACACTAATTAATTGGCCAACGGGGTTGAGATCCTCCAGTTGGTGTCTCAATGCTTGGTCTTTTCTGTTGAGTGAACGCTTTGACGATGTCTTTGGTAAGCCTGGTGAAATCTAATGACAATCTTTAATGCTGCCAAATGAGCCTGTTTTATCGTTTAACTCGAGATTAAAGCTGCTCTGTTGGCTTTATCGATAGGGAAGGACAGTAATCTCATGTAAATCAATGTGTTGAAACTAGAAGCTTGTAGGTTTGACAGAACAGACAGCACATAAGATTACAACGCAAACTCTGATAAATGCATGCAATATTTCCGCAATAGATATTATAAATATGGCCATTAAAACTTTTTCATATTTAAAACATAAAAAGAGAAAACTTTAATCTTTAAATTAAATTTAAAAAACATCGGTTTAATTTTTTGCAAATAATTGTGTATCGGTAACGAATAGGCCAACAAAATGCAAGCAAATGTAGTTGAAGTATTCCATGTTTGGTTCCCTTTTAAAACTACCTAATGAAATATTGAATGCCTTCAGGAAAACTTTTGCTTTTCCGCATATATGCGCTACTTTACAATACATCGTTAAATAGGTTAATGTAAAAGTAAAAATTCATGAATTTTTCATGTTTATTGTGAATTTCCTAAACCGGCGCAGACATGTGAATTTATAAAGTAATTTAGTTCATTTTACTTTTTTTTCAACAATACATGTGTCTCGTTATTATTCTTCAATCTAATTTCTTATCACCTCATTGCCCTAGACTTATCCACACTGCTTCTACAATACACATTAACACAATTTCTAGTTAAAAATACTTAAGTCATTTTGAATGGGCGTGGCTATCGGAACGCATTGCTTTACACTAAGTTTATCCTGATTAACTTAGCCTACTTTAAGAGTATGGTAAACCTGGCGAGAAAGTCCGATCAGATAACTGGTTTCCTTTGAGATAACCCGATTCCAACTGTCATATTTGTCTGATTCGATCTGAATGATTAACTAAATATTATTCCTTTTTAATTTTGTCAACTATTTTTACATCTATTTTATTTCCTTTTTTATTGTTTCAATTTTCGTATTAACTGCTTGATGTTCCCATTATCAAGCTTCTTTTGAAAGATAATTATCACACACAATATGTTATAACATAACAATGGAAAATAAATATCGTTTAATTTATTTAAAAAATAATTTTGAATGCTAAATGTGTATGTCTGTATGAAATTCATCGTAAAATACTAATAAAAAAAAGAAAATCGCATATAGTTAATAGGATTAACGCACATAATACTAGATAAACTGGGCATAGCATTTGCACGCATATACACAAACGATATCCAGACATGAAGAAACAACCAAAAACACCACAGCAGCGATACCAATGCGTTGAAAAGTCCAATCCCATTAAATCACCCGCTTATACTATCGATCAACGCATTCCATCTCTGAGCTTGTCCCGGTTCCGTACGTTCGCATTCAACAGGGATTGCGGAAGATGCTCTTGTACCAAAGCACTGCGCTCTGGTACGGCAAGTGGACGGGTAACATACAATCCTTTCAGCATTCAATTCCTGCCTTTGACCGCCACCGGCCGCGCAGACGTCGGCGCCTTCGTGTGCAGGTGCGCTGAATGTGAAAGTTTTGGAATAAAGCTCCTGGCCAAATGCCGCGTTTCTCCCTCACGGTACAGTTGGCCTAGCCCTGAACAAAACTGCACATACACTCGCGCGCACCGTTTGTAAGCAAACCTCGGAGGGTAAACCAATAAAATAAATTATACGTAGTGGAATTGAAAAACTTTCCTCATACACATAAGCATGTCAACACACACACACACACACTCACACAAGCATTCACTACCACAAACATTATTCACTTTGTACAGTAACATATAAAATAACCGCCACCACTCATACGCCGTACCTTATGTTAAGTGTTCTTTTCATTTCGAACTCCCATTCCGCGCTCTCCCTTCGGGTGGCCACATACAGTGACGGACTGCAGCTTGCATCGCATCGTAACTTCCACGCCATAATGCCATTCACTAAGACGGAGGGGACCGAAAAAAAAATTGCTGTCTCAAAGCAGCATTCTCACAATAAATCATGGAGCCGGGGCGGGAAATGCACCTCCGAAATTGTGGCACCAGGCTGGTGAGCGGTTCAGAGTTTCGGCATGGCATTACGCTTTCATATCGGATTCGTCAGCTTTCGGGGAGAGGGCTCGCGTTTTTGCTTCACGGCGCTACGGAAATGTGTGCGGCGTGAAACGACAAGACCGCAGCGGTTACGGTTCGTGGCATCATGGTTTTTTATTTGCTTTTTTTTAGAGCGAAGTAAAGCTGTACTACATGCTTATAGCTACTGAAGTCTCAACAAATCCTCCTACGAGTTTATGTGTACGTAGACTACCCCCTGCGGCGGAGTTGGCTGCCAATAATTTCAATACGAAATTTCTGCTTGGTCAAACCAATCACTCACTCACACATGAAAGGCGGCACCAGGCAACGGTGAGCAGGATTGGGTAGGAAAAGGAGGTGTCAAATTCGAATTTCCAACATATGGCTGCCATGGAAAGGCTTCGGCGACCCGAACCCGTTGAGGCTCGATCGTTTACGCGAACAGGTGTGCGGAAAATGGAAACGGATGGGACGGCAAAAAAAAATCCAATATATGTGTATACATCGATAAACAGCGCTGCGGTAACAGGCATGGAAAAGTGGAAAATTTGTTACTGAAATCGACAGTGTTACTTCCAGATCGTTCCCGGCATTACCGGCTGCGGAGTGAAAGACGCGCCCGAAACATATAGAAAAAGTTTGACACACACAACAAAATAAATAACATGACAGCGATGTTCCTGAAAGGTTTTCGCACACAAACACACACATACACACACACACACTCCCACGGAAGATGAAACTTCCTTTCACACGACGTATTTCAGCCGCAGATAACTCTGGCCTGCAGGTTGTCTGCTCGTAAAAGTAAGCAAATTGTTAGCAACCGTCGAAACCGTAGGCACTCGCACCATCCGCTCGTAGTTATCCGATTTTCCGGCTCTAATCCTTCCCCCGCACAGCGCGAAGGGAGTGACGTTCGTTTCGCTACCAACCAATAAACCTACTGTCAATAGGAACAATCTTTACTGCTATCGCGCGATAGCCAACTGCCACCAGAGCAAGCACCAGACCGTCGGTTGCCCTCACGAGATGCCATACAATTGCCACAAATTAACTGAATGTAGACCACTGCAGCATTCTCCATAAAGCTCTCACGGTGGGAGGTGGTGGGTGAAAACAAAAAAAGGAACACCTAAAATAAAATCGCCAACAAACCGCACACAAAAAAAAGCATGCAAAACTATGCTCGCATCCAGGCTGAGGATGCCTTCGCTTCGGGGAATTCGCAAGTTGCACAGTTCGAGCCAAACTCGAACTCGTTCGCTCGCTTCGAGATCGTTTGCCAAACGGGGCGCGCTGACGACCTGGGCTGCACCGGTTGGCCTGAAGGTGAATTTTTCACCGAATGGAAAAAGTTTTAATTAACGTTGGGACATCCCTGCGCTGCAGTGGCTGGTCGTTTATCGCTCCTTTGTCGTGCAGGTGTAATGCGTTTCTCCGTATCGTCTCGGTTGCACCGCGTGCACCCCCAAAATGCATGCACTACCGGCAACGATGAGAGTAGCTGAAACAACAACAACAACTGCGCCCAAAAAAACCCGATGCACAGGTACGCCGATCAAATCGCCATCTTGTGGTAAAGGGTGGAATTTTTTGTACCATCACCATCAGATAAAAACGTGTACGGTCGTGAATCTGCAGTGCCGCGGATTGAATCCATCGAGGCTGTAGATGAGCACGATTCACGAAAACGGCCAGAAAAAGAGATTAACAAAAGTGCTGAAAATGACTCAAACAAACACTTTTATGTTGCGAAAAACATGGAACCGTCCGTTTTCCATAAGCCCCTAAGCGGTTCGGATTTTGGACAGGGTAGTAGTTGTTGTTCTTTATTTCGGATGTATTGAAAACCCCACGAAATATCCTTATGAAATAGACGCACAACTCATTACTAGAAAAAATCTTTGAAATAGCACACACTAAATAGTAAACAGCAAATGGTACAGCTATTATTTAACACTAATTATTTTGTAAACGGCAAATAATTGATTTATTTGCTCAATTCTGTTATATTTAATGGTAGCATGGATAGGATGTTGTAAAAAATCAAGCGTTCCCAGTCTCTATATATATATAAAAAAACACGCACACGACTTGTCCATTTATTTGTTGACATTAGATTCTATCCGGGAGTAGTCAAGTGCATATACTTAGCTAAAGTGTTCTCTAACTCGAGTGAGTTTTGATGGTGAGGTTTGAAGTGAGGCACTTCACGAAGTTCCTCTAAAAAATATTAACGTATGCATTAAAAAAGCGATTTTTTTCAAACGGATAGTAAAAATAAACGGTCAAAGATACTTTATCAAACCAAATTACATTTGTTTCTATATTATGTTTATTATTGTACAAAAATATGTCTACTTCGTTGGTCGGGACTTGGCCGGGCCGGGTTGGCCGGGACTGGCCATAGGTGTCGAAAAAAAATGTTGACATTATCTTCAGTTCCTAGGTTGTCATTTTCATCAATTCATCCCCGGTTTTGATCACGAAATTATTTGAATATATTCTCCTCGTCAAATGTGTCTCGATCGGACAGAGCTGGGGCACGTTAGGAGGGTTAGCATGGTTGAGCGCCACCGGAATGCCCAACTGATCCATTTCTTCCAGCGCTCGATTCGAGGAGAGGGCCAAGCTAGACGTGGCCAAAACACTAATCGTAGTATTTTTTATTAAGTAGTTAACTTCTGGGAGGCACTCCATACTATAAATCTCTCCGGTCAATGCCAGCCACGATGAAAACAAGAGGGACATGACATCTCATTTTCGCTGGTTTTGAGTCGCAGGAACACCTTCCTCGGGAACTTAGTATGGCCTGTACCAGGTTTCCTTTCGATACATTTTACCTCCTCCAGAAGTGCCAGAATCTTATAAAAAATTGCCCAATAGTACCCGACCAATACAAAGTGTGTCACAATGGCACGAACTTTGTTAGGCTCGGATTGAGCAGGCGGTTCGAACAAATCATAGAATGGAGTTCTTTCACTGTTTTGACCATAGCTAATGTAAATGAAGTAATAGAGTCCAAATTTTGACAGTATGTTGTCAACAAGTATACATCGACCATTGAATGAATGACCAACCACTGGGTGGCAGTGTAATCTCATGAAAAATCTAAGCATTTTGTCGCTTTTTTCATGCATGCGTTATAGTAGTGGACATTAAAATATGATTAAACCGTTTGATGGATACAGATGATTGATCTACTACTGAGCTGATGAATAAATTACATCTTTAAAACCCAGGGTTTTCCGTAGTATTAGTGGCAGTGGTACCGGACCTACCACGACCAGACCAGAGTCATAATACCATCTGGAAAGTCCACTCTATAAACGAAACGAATATAATTAAAAACGTAAATAAACTTTAGAAGGTATGTGCACCAATATCGTATGATTTGATACATTATTACTAAATCTTTTTCAATATTTTAGTGGGTATTTTAGATGATTAATAATGTAAAAAATTGCAGTGTTTTCGGTTCCTTCGGTTGCCGGTTCCGGAAAATTCCGTAATGCTTGATAACAAATTCGAGATGTTTTTGATTAACAAAATAATTACAGTGACTCCCCGAGATACGCTATACTCGAGATACGTGGATTCGGAGATACGCGGATTTTCAAATTTGACAGAACAATGGTTTATTATATCGGTTTGAGTTCGTCTAGTGACAACTGTCAAATGCAACACGAAGAGATGTCAGAACAAAGCAAAATTACGACGAACCATTTCATTCTGTTACAATTCTGTTCCGTTTTTTCGCAGTGTTTAACATTTTTAGGCAACAAAAAATAAAAACTATTCGCAAAAAATGTGCAATTTAAAAATTTTATTTGAATATTCAACGACATAAATAAAGAAGAAAACGAAGAAGAATGTCATTTGGAACCAAAAACTAAATGCTAGATCCCTTAACATGAAGTATAAACGATATGTCACATGTAATTCGACTTACGCTGAAATTCGAGATACGCGGATTCCGTCGGAACGCATTAACCGCGTATCTCGGGGAGTTACTGTATTTGTTTTGTAGAAGAATATAAAACTAACAATTAAATAAATGCATAAAATTTAAAAAAGATACTAAATGTGAATGCATAATAATATGTACATAATACAATGACAACGATAATTTGTTTACGCTGATTGATAAAAACGCTTTGTTACAAACAAACAACATTATATGTATTAACTTCTAATTGTTCCACTGAAAATAAAAAGTATTGTTAAAGTTCAGCTCACTGTTGGCACATCCGGTAAAGCCATTATAAAAAAAAAACTAAAGCCAAAGCTGATCCACGACTGACAACGCGTCGGCCGAGAGACGAAATCAAGTCAACTTCATCAGCTGACCCAGCATAAAACGAAATGCCTACGCTAGCAACAGGAAGCCGGCAGAGGAAATTTGACTCGCTTTATTTTTCTGACTCTCGTAAATGCGATTTCTGCTGGCGCGCTCTGCAGCACTGCCCAGCTTTGCTCCAGCTATCTATTTTGCACTATTTCGCACCGAAACACCGACACAGCTTCACCCGCAGTCGCGTGAGTAATCCCCTTAAGCACATTATACAATAAATTTAAATCTTTCACTCCAGCTGACAAACTGAGAAGACGTGCGATTTTATTTTCCCGGCACTCAATGAAAGCGTCGCCGGCGTTTATTGTTGTGCCCTTGTGCCGCAACAAGCGGGCGTGAATTTGCAAACCAACGGGAGAATGACGCGCCGTGGGTGGGAAGAAGGAGTAAAGCTTCCAATCTGGGTCCAACGGAGCGAGACGTTTAAAATGTGATTATCGTCTTCATTTTATTTCCGTCACTCTTTGCACGTGCGGATGGGCCGCGGTGAAACGATGGAAACGAAATGATGGCACCGACAGTACAGAGAGCCTGTCGTTCCTATCGTTGCCGTTTGGCCGTGGTCGAATCACATTTCTTCGCTCGTTTTAAGCCCGTGCCGTTCGTTGGTCTTCCGGTGTGTTTGGCGGTTGGAATCAAGTTGGCGTTGACGGCCATCAGCAACAGGAAGAGCATCCCGATTCGTTCGTTGGATCTGGTCGGTTCGACGAACGTGCAACGTGCTAGAATGGTCCGATCGACCGAGGAGACGGCCTGTCGACATTAATGATGTTTTTTCACCACTTCCGGCGACATTCAATCAGCATGAAACTATCTGATTCTGAACGTATCGTTTCGTTTTAAATGATCCAGCACCATGTCAAATAAGGTCACATGGACATGTTTTACGTTTGAGCTATTTCAATCAAGGTATACGTACCACCGAAGAGATTCCAACCAAAATGCTACTTTATTTATTTAAAACACATGCATTCAACTGAAAACAACACTCTTAGCTCTCAAAACACACATCGTTCGTGATGAACAGTTCATTTTTAACACGCTGTACAATCCCCGCATGAATAATTGATAATGCGTTGACTAATGTGTGAAAGCCCTGCCTCAATATGTGCACGCTACTAATTAGAAGGATTCTCTGAAATGTTGTGTCACTGATTAACGGTTTCTGCTTAGGATTAAATTGTAGAAATCTGCATTTTCATTATCTAATGGTTTATTCATTCGATGGAGACGCCTGGTGCCTCGTGAGCACTTTTGCTCACAGCATATGAGATATGCAAATAAGAATGCACTCAAAACATTAAGCTTACTAATTGGCATGGTTTTACATTAAATTTTGAATCGGATTACTCATTAATACTGAGAGTGAATTTTGACCCAGGCAAACAAATGAAAAAGTTTATGTTATGTTCAAGCGAAAATTTTAACTAAACTTTAGCACTTTTCAATATTTAAGCTGAATTCGGGTTAAGTACTCGAACATAATCAATACAAATTAAGCTCAAGATTGAACAACAGTTATAGAAAATCGCACAAAAAAATTGTCAAAACAATAGTCTTGAGTTTTCTAATAATTGTTTTAAAATATATCCTGTACCCGTGAACTATGTTTGCCAAACCATATGTAATAAAGTTCCTCGGGAGTCTAAGGCTGTAGAATGCACTGCATTATAAAGCTGATGTTATTTAACGCCGCGGTGTAATTTAACGGCAAACTAAAATTATGAATTTTCTTATACTAAGCGTTCTTTTCATCGCATTTACCTCAAATCTGTTTGAATATTGTTTCATTTTGCTTGGATACTGTTTATCCAATATTTTTTATCTTGAGAGAGTGACATAACAATCTGCATCTCCAGCAGCACAAAGCACTGTTCAATATTTAAACAAACTATTTCGCAACACGTTATTTGTTATATGTTTTACGCCTGTCATTCATGTATTATTTGTAACCGCTGTTTTCCTGAGAATAACCGAAATAACGCTCTAGTAATATGTACCAACGTGAATATCTTTGTTGCTGGATCATAAATATTTTATATGACCACAAATAAATTCCTCCTCCAACGGGGTTTCTGCTCGGATGCGGCTTTCAAACAAGACGACGATTACTGACGCAAAGCCTTGAGCAAAGTTATTCCTCCTTGGTTGCAAGACAACGAAACGTATCCGAAACGGCGGAACTCTCATACCGAGTCCGCTTCTTGAAGAGGAGAACTGGAAGCTAACACTGTCAAAACGACATTGATGCACACCGATACTTTACTGCCGTATTCGCTCTATAGGCGCCATGCGGCTCAAGTACTTGTGTGAAGTACCGCATGAAACAAAGCCGAAATTGAAATACTGTGAATAGAGAGGATGGTTTTATGAACGAATAAAACCACATCTCTAGCAGGACCGAAATCGCGAACGAGATCCGTTTACCGGTCCGATGATGTTTGTCAGAAATCAAACACTAGCTGAAATTCATGGCAACATTTTCGGAAAGGCGGCAAAACTAAGGAGAGCAGCACGAATTCAATAAAACAGCATTTCTAGTTACGATGTCTGTAGTTTTATGAGTGTCGAATGGGTTTTGCCGTCTCGCGAAACACGCGTTGCCATAATCTATCAAGCCGATTTATTGGTACACGTTTTTATCGTGTCAGATGAATTAATTAGAGTGATTGTTTCTGAGCACACTGTCTTTTATCGTTTGCTTCCAGGTTGGCACGGAAGCCACAGTGCTACACCCAACGCACGACAATCTGCACTGGGCATCGCGGGATCTCACAATCCAGGTAACTTTTTCTCATTAATATTATCATATAATCTACGACGTATAGCTTATTGTTGTTGACTCCCCCCCCCCTCCTCTCCGGCAGCTATTACCCTCCCACTACACAACCGGCCAGCTGATACTGCGATGTTTGGCCGAAGTGGGAACCATCTACTCGGAGGTATCGCAAGCTCCGCTGGAATCCAGCCGCAAAGAGCCCATACCGGAGCGAGGTGAGCAAAGCTAATTTTCTTAAAATCGTCCTCGCATGGAACTGAGGTCGATCTAATGCACACACTCAAACATCATCACCTCGTCATCGTCACGTTCCGAGAGATTGTTTCATGGTGATGGCGATGACGACGATGAAATGAAATTATCTGATTAATCATCGGCGCTATCAATGCCACGGGCCCGTCAAGCATAACCATGCATGAATGATCCCATTTGCGAGCATTAGCCTACGCAAACACACCATTAGGAGCGGTGTCAAAATGTCAACAATTGAAATGATAATCAACTGTGTTATAAATTATGCACCGCATTAGTCACTACCATCGCCGCCATACCTGGCCCTTGTTTCAACGATGCAGCGAAAGTGGTGCACCGTTTAGCGAACGGGAATTAAACGGTAATGAAGGCTTTTCAGTTGAAATTTCAATCCTGGCAACGCTCCACATCGTTAGCATGAGAACAGGCTTTTCATTGGGAACGTATATTTTAAACGATTCTAAGCAAACGGGAAACAATGTTAGCAAATTAAGTATCATTCATTGCAAGCAATAAAAATGGGTTTTTGCACATTGCATGGGAAAATTCATGATTATAGTTTCAAATTAAAATGTATTATAAATTCCTTTCTCAAAATGACTAAAGGCAAAAGTTGCTTTGAACATTATAGCAATTGTTAGTCATGACTGGAGTAAACTACAACATATCTTTAATATTTATATGCAGACAGAAGGAATATTACAATTTGTGCAATTAAATAGTATGGTTATTATAACATATTTTAGTAGTAATGTATAATAGTATACTTTATATTATAACAGCATTATGTTATATCTTACTATTAGTAATATGAGTATTTTTATGTAAATGAAGGCTTTTCATCTACATAGCTGTCATTTTTAATTTTTGATTTTATATTTTCATTTTTTATATTTTAAATTCATCTTTGAAAACAACTTATGTAAAATGTTTGAACACTATATGTTAAAAATATAATCTACTATGTGTGTCTACTTTTCCTGTGATATCGTCATCTAGTCGTGTAAATATGCTAATGAACTGATGGTTAACATTATTTCACTTAGCCGAGATTTTATGAGTAGTTTTCACACTCAAGTTCAACATACTCTTTACATTCAAGGTACAATTGTATGCACTATATAGCTTATACAAAACGAAAATTGGACAATAACAAGCATTCTTTTCATAAAAATTAATAAAGGAGCAAAGTTCAAATAATTCATTAATAGTTCAAATTCAATTAATCTATAATATTTTAGTCGTTTACTGGTAAACAACATTCGCAAGATAGAAACCCGATTACTCGTTTTGCGCAACCACTATCACGACATTTAAACAAACATAGACAATTGGAACGCGTAATCCAAATATTGGTAACCGGTTTCTTGTTCTACTTGTCAGTGGTAAGTATTATGTTTTTTCGTACATTTCAATACGCATTTAACAACATGTTGTGTTTAAAGTGCATCAAATTTATTGCATGTTACAATAATCGCGACAACCTTTAGAAAATTCAGCCTTGGTCCTACTGCGGACGATGATGATTGCCCCTTGTCACGCACTTGGTGCAAAAACTGTTCTCCCATCCTCCCAAACTCACTGAAACTGAACCCCACCTGGCAGAGTCTCTAATGCAGCCGACTTCTGAATGAAACTCCCACGCAACATACTAACCACACCGATGATGCTCGGGCTCGTGTTACCCCCGGAGGCAGGATCGAAAAGGATCGGAGAAAAAGTTTATTTATTGCAAAACTTCCACCGGACCATGTCGTACTGCTTGGAAATATGTTTAGTGTGATTCTGCTTGGTGCCCACCCTGCTGGGTGCTGTGCACGTACAGTTTTGCAACGCAACACTCCATCTTCGATGGCATCACACAGTTTGTCCGGTAGCGTCCGTTTTCGGGTCAATCTTTGCCACACCCGTGCCCACTGCGTACTGTCCAGATTGTGTCGGACTATAAAAAATACTCTTACCGTTGTTTACATTTTCCACCCAAGCGAAGCTTACGTAGTTTACGGTTACGGTCGTACGGATAGACTATATCAGAAAGCGTTTGGGGCACGGTTTCCCTTCACCCTTTTAACGAAAGCAAAAATCACCTGATCACCAGCCCTCAGCTTGTATTACCCTCTGGGAGCCCGTATACAGCTATTTTTTGTAGGTTCAAAACGCTTCGTGACGCTTTTTTCGACTCATCTACTGCAAATAAGACATAGAAGATGTGGAAAACAGATACTCACACCGATCTTTCTATGCATGGAATCCGTTTTGTTTTTTTTTTTGTGTACCTTTTTTGCTGCTCTTGTTTTGTTGCTTCACTCCGTCATCACTGTTCCGCTATCACTCACTCGACAACAACCTTAAAAAGGTTGCCACCCTTGGGCAATGACATGAAATTTCCATCACCACAGTGTCGGGCAACTGTCCCATCACCCTCAAATGGCCAAGTTAAACCGGGTTATAAGGCCACAGATGAAAAAACACGGATGGGTATAATGATGACGTTTAACCACACCCTGGCTTGCTATAGACATTACGAGATCTAGCCGCTTTTTTTACATTGGGAATAATTCTTTTACGAAGCGAACATCTATACATCTATGCGCGCAGTGGAGTATACAGTATAAAATGTTCAATATAAAAAAGAAATAAGATAATAGAATTACCTCTTTAGGCGAAGCTTTTTAAAAGGTTATTCTTTTAGCTGCAGCATGTAAAAAAAAGTAGCTCACAAGCTATTACTTCGAGTAATTTCTTCTTTTAAATCATCAGTTTCACCATCCGAATCGAGGATTTGTTGATATAGCTGATCCTCTCATTTAAATGTTGCGCTCGGAAAAGGGTCGCTTTCATTATCACCATCCAATTCGTGCAGCTAGTTCGTATCGTGTGCACGATACTAGGATACCACTCGTTCACGGATTCAACTCGGCCCGGGCTGTTTTGAAAGGTGTAAACCCTCGAGAGGTACACTGTCGGAGGCAACGCTTTTGACATCTCAATGCGAAAAGGTTTCCTGGTAAGGGCAGGTTAACGTAAAAAAACCCTCTGAAGTGGTCTCGAGCTCTCGGACACGATAAATAGCTGTCAAAAGTTGACAAGATCTGAATTAAGAATGAAGATTAGATGCAAATAAATGGTTTAGAGTGTCGCATTATTACTGTACTCACATAGCTTTGAATAAAAGCTCGCCCTACCGTGGGCGGGGGGCGTTGTAGGGAGGCAGCCTGCGACATCAGACGTTGGAAACCCAAGGACCTGCTTATGTTTGAAGAGCAGCCCTTACGCAACGTTGGGCTTTTCCGCCGGCTTGTCAACAGACAAGTGGTTAAAAGGGGTCAATTTGGTAGAATGAGCAGAAATTGCTTTTTGCAAACGTCCTTCCGGTTTGGTTGAAGAAGGGCACTTTCATCTTGTTGCGCCCTTGTGAACGCTTTCCTGTTTGTCAAGATGAAATTCTTTCTTGTCACATTATACGATTGAGTTGTCTTATCAGAGCGATGCTTCGGCTGTTTCGCTCCGCCCCGGATGTGTGCAATTGAACGATTAAAGCCCCAATAATGTCGGCGTCTGGAATGCCGTTGGTGTCGCGCCGGTCACACTAACTACCGACGTCACGCAGGCATTTCGAGACGGATGCCTTTAATTAAAACCGGAAACGAACCAAAACAAGACGCCGCTTGAAACAAATTAAACTGATCGCCGGCCAGGGCAAACGGGCAAACGTGCTAGCGAAGGCTGCCGGCTCGCCGGCTCTGAGACGTACGGTGACCGCAAGAGGCCATCTACAGTTGACAGCTAATTTCGTGCTCGGGGTAGCGAAGAGAGACGGTTGAGCCGGTTCCGGCGGCATGTTCCACCTTGCGTTGAGCTCGCGTCGGCACGTCTCAAGCTGGGACTCAAAACACGACGATAAAAAACAACACATACAAACATCCGACCCCGGCACAAATCGGAAGCTCCCCATTAGAGTGGGAGGATGGGAAGACATTTTTTCCTCGTACATTCGTTCAGCCTGATTTCCATCCCTGTCGCAGTGCGCATCCCCCTTCCCTGCTGGCTCGATCCAGTAGCCACCGTTGCTTGGCGACCGTGCGAGCAAATAGGAACGTGTGACAACGATGTCGAAGACAACGCTTACAAACATGGGTGGTATCGAACCGGAAACCTCCAGAAGCCGGATGCCCTCGGTGGGTGGTGAACGCCGATGGAGGGAAACGGGCCAGGCTGTTTCACGGAACAGCAACAGAACGAACAAATCGAGCATGACGCCATTTGCTATCGAGCGAAATACGAACGGACTGCACGGATGGACGACGGTCGATCCAAGTGTTGATTTGTTGCTCCCCCGGGGTATTCGAAATGGAATAAATGAATGGGCGGACGAAGAACTGCGCGCCGAACTAGGGCCAGCCAGGCAAACTGTTGTTGTCGAGAATCGGAGCAGGGAACAGTGAAGAAAACCTCCAAAACGAGGGTCAATCGGGAAGATGTCACAGGGAACGATGTGTTGCACGAGAAATTGATTGTGTCGTAAATGGAAAATTTATAAATTGTCTCACCGGATGGGACACGTCCGGGATGCAAAAATCCGTAACCTCGTCGCGAGATGCACGAACATGCTTAACCGTGATCAGACCGTGTTAGAGTGAGAGAAATGTTTGGAGAAAATTTTGATAGAAGAGCTTATGCTCCATGACAATCTATGCTTATTGGTACACGTTTGCTCAGTTGATTG
The DNA here is from genome assembly GCA_000349145.1 of Anopheles dirus. Classification (NCBI taxonomy): domain Eukaryota; kingdom Metazoa; phylum Arthropoda; class Insecta; order Diptera; family Culicidae; genus Anopheles; species Anopheles dirus. The sequence goes on from KB673057.1 coordinate 129,153, forward strand.
ATGGTATCATGATTTATGCTTTTTTTACGCGACAACTTTATTGGGGTATTGTTTGTGTCCAAGTGCACTGACATCTTTGGCATTTTTATTCTGAATACATTATTCCAGCCTATTTGACCTTCTGAAGGGTACCCTCGTTTAATTATGTGTTGAGCTCGATGTTATTGTTATGGAGTCGTGTTAATGAGATGTCACTACAGCAGATGATGAGGAAGATTTGGAGCTTTTGGGCGGTCTGGTCAAAGCTTCACCATCAAAACATTCGAATAAACAGATCGGTTGAAACAGATCCCTATTCGGAAATGTGACGGGAGCAGAACACATAGTCTGCTGTTTGCTGATAAATTGGCGTATGACACATGTATAATCATAACATATTTGTTATTAAAAGTTACGGTATTAAGTTATATGAATGTCACAAAGTCGATTATGTATCATGATCAGTTAACATAGCGCGAATTACATTTTTACATAAAGATCTTTTAGTTTATGTGCTCTGGCATATTGGCGAACTGTCATCACATAGATTAATTTAAATTTTCAATACTTTCCTAAAATTTTCATAATTACCCCTGCAAAAGAGAGCATCAAGCTGTCTCCCAGGATCACCCGCATGCCACAGGCTCTGTCAGCGCTCTTCTAGAGGCATCGTATGAAGTGTCTTCATACTGTCTGTTGTGCTTCTCAATCATCGATACTGTATTCTTTCCAATGATTTTAGAATAATTTTGGATGCCTTTTAAAAGTATATACTCCTATATTGTAACTCCGTATTGCAACTCCGTAATTCATTACGGCTCGAACCGTTTCCAACAGAATCATCTATTCGAAAAACTTTCGTAAACTTGAGACTAGAGATATTGGTCTGCATTATTCATAATTTGTTGCCAGTTTACCAGGCTTCACAATGAGGACTTTCTCTTCTTTTCATTTCTGTCTTGTTGAAAACTTACAGAAAATTCAAGAGCAGAATTTTAAATTAAAGAATCTCAGGTGTTTAAAGAATATAGCTCATTAAAGAAACAAGAGCATCTGCAATCTTAAAACTACAATATTGAAACTAAATTACAATATTTTTTTTTGACCAGTATATTGAAATAACTCACTCTGATTGTAGAGTTCAGAGTTGAGTTGAGAGCTGGAAACCACACGAAAGAAACTCTAGCTGTATCTCTAAAACAGTCATAGTCACAGACATGAAACTGTATGACTGTTTCAGATATACAGCTATCATGTATTTTCACTCATCGAATGAATTAATTAAATATTATTTAGTTGATTAAATGTTAAATTATAGAAAAATATAATTGATATTATATTTGAAGCTCACAGTACGCATTTTTCATCAATTTTACAGGTTTGTTTGCCCTTCCTTTAAGCCATTGGATCGCTTCCAACTTAAAACACTACTACACTCTCCCTACATTCCTGCACGCGCGCATCCCATTAAAACAACTTATTTATCAATTCCCACCGCAATTGAAACTTTCACCATCAATGACCTGTTTTGGAGACAACACAACAACACAACTTTTTCCCGGATTTATTTCACGCTTCAAAAGGACAGCACAAACAAATTGTGCAAAACTCTTCATTCAAATCAACTACAAGTCACTTTGGGACACTTTACGCCGGCCCAAAGCCACTTCAAGTCTCGGTCGTCGAAGCAGCTGGTCCAGTCTCGCGGGAAGCTAGCCACACGGGAGACGCCATGAGACAAACGAGAGCAGAAAAATTCGCCAGAAAAAGACAACAATACGAAATTTCCCCCTCCCTACAATGACTACACGACCATGATACTTTCAATGGACTGCTTGCTATATTTGTTCTGCGCTTTCGATTCGCCATCTCTGTTTTTCCCGACGTCTCGTTTCAGTTGTTGTTTAAAAAATATATCTGGAAGTGAGTGAAGAAAAATAAGCTAGTCCGACAAAAGTCACAAAACGACAGTTTAAAAAAGACACACGCACACACAGAGTGATTCCTTTTTTCAGTTTCTTTTTCTTCATTTCCAACCCACGTCAACTTTTTCAAAGAGCGCTTTTACTGCTGGTTGCTGTATGTCCCATTCTCTTGAACTGTCCTTCAGTAGTGGAGATAGAATGGGGGTGAATAGAGAAAAACAAAAACAAGATCGACCCTCTCCTCCCCCTTAACCTCACAGCGCCCACAACGAAGGACCCAAAGCGCACGCGACAATGACTTGGAAGCCTAAGAAGCAAAGTTCGCAAAATTAATTTAAAGTTCAAATAGCTTACGTGCCGAAAGTTTGCAAGCGCGATATAAATTTGATTAGGTCCCATTTCCAGTCAGAAAGCCAGCCAGCCAGCCAACCAACCGGCTACCAAGCCAGCCAGATAAGTGCTGAGTAGCTTTACGCGCCGTGTGAACATAGGGCACCTCGTGTTTCGTATGTATGTTTGTTTGTTTTCTGCTGTTTTGGTTCGATTAACTTTTTACCCGCAACTTCTTCTGGGTTGAACTACGTATCGTGTATGTGTTGTGTTATTTTGATTTTTTTTTGTGTGAGTGAAAAAGAAACGTGAGACCGATTGTCATTTCGTTCGAACCTCATCGCAACGTTTTTTCCATCATTTAGCCATAAGGGAAAAAGAGGAACGCTCGAATAGAAACAAATCTGAGCCGACCCGCTCCATCGACGACCTCCCGAGGTGGGGCGAAGAAAATGCTTAAAGCAGTGACTTCACTAGCCGCACTGCAAAGTGTGTGTTTTTTGTGTTAACAAGTAAACTTCACGTCATTTGGCGTGTGTGGACTAATTTGGGAAAGTTTCCCAAACGGCTGGGAAAGGTGGCCACCGCATGGTGCAAAGTTTTTCTACGATGATGCCATTCTCTCGTGCAGGAAGGGACCGAACCGCAAAAGACAAACGGTTTGTTGGCTTTTAATATTCCGAAAGTGGTTCGTAAACGGTATCCTGTTTCGTGCGTTTGCCCGACACGTTTGTTGTGCAGCATGGAACTCGATTCGAACGTGCTTTCAGTTAGTTTAAATAGTCGTTCGGAAGGATCAGATACGTGTTGTTATTAATCCAACGGAAATATACTTGCCAACAGGAACCAGCTATATTTTTGATCATATTTTTGTACATAATTTATGGCTTAAAAATGTTATATAATGTAATAAATTACATATGTACATAAATATTTAATAAATTTAGGGTAAAAGTCTCTAAAATCATTGCTACCGAGTGTAATAGCATAGTTGCAAATTCTAAACAGTGAAGTATCCTGTGAATAGAAAACTCAATGTTCAAAAATATTTTATCACAACGGTCGCATTGTTTCTGTGAGTTTCCTTGAAGTTTGATACATATTCAAACTTTTCTGGATCCATTTTTGAACCTAGTTTTCTAGAGGAAACGACATTTAAATGCTAGATTCAACAATTGTTGCTACTAATAGCACATGTAAATCGATCCATTCCCTCAAGTGCTTAGCAATACACAAAGGAAACCTCAACAATAGAGCCTACAAAGCCACATGCAACGTGCCTCGAACAACCGATTAATCAGCAAAAAAGCTTGTTTTCTCAAAGTATCACTGCTAATCAACCTCCACCCGCAATAATTAGCGTGTTTAAGCAACCATTTCCAGACACAAACATTGTCCATAAAACCGCTCACCCATCCGCCGACCAACTTTCTCCACTTGCCATTCCCTTCGTGATCGTTTATGCGGATTTGCTACTCCGCTCTGTAGCACCGGTGCACTTGTACGTGCAGTGCACGACACACAACATGCTGCTATCTACCATCTAATGTGCGGGGCGAAGTCTGTGCCAGCTCCCACCCGCTACCGGCTGTTCATTTTCCATTTAACGCTCGATCGGCTAACGAACCGTCGCATCGAATCCGCGCACGTTGCTCTACGCTCCACGCGCTAAGTCGCTAGAAGTCTTTAAAAAAGCCAACGAGGATGAGGAACTACCAGTAGGGTGGTACTGTGTGTGGATAAAAATAGAACAACAAATCCCGTCCGGTATTGCCGAGAACGAACGGCAAACACTCAGATTTTATAACGAGAAGCAAAAACCGCGAATAAGCTAATACTAGCAGCGGCAAAACAACAAAACTACGTCCCACATACACACACGAGAATGGTTGTAGACCGATTGAGGCATGCCATGCACAACCCCAAACCGACTCCATTGCTATGACCTGCATTCTGCTCAAACAATCTCAACAAACACACACTCACACAACCACCGGGGTACTGGAAGACACTGAAAGCTAAAGCCCAGCTCCCAGTTCAATGTCTCTGGGTTTCTTTTCTGCGGTTTGCTATAAAACTTTCCTTATGCTCCGGAGAAGCACTCACACCACCGAAAACCATGTCTACCCAAGAACGGAGTCTCCCATCTTCTTTACCACCCTGGTTTTTACTGTGGTGCTGTTGTTGTTCTTTTTTTTTTGTTTCGTGTTGTTTAACCCCCTCATCGTGCATGTGTTTCTGCACGTATGTGCGCTACCCGATGCTCGTTGCTAGCGAAAGAACTTAGATTGGACTCGATTGCACTCGAACTTGCTCCGCTGCTAGCCACGAAGCACGAGAGAACCTGAACTGGGCGTAAAACAATAGGGGAGGATCCATTTCGTTCTCGATTGTCGTGATCTGAATCACATACGACTTGCCGGGCGGAATGCCTCGGAACGCTTGTGTGCATATATATGTGTGTGTGTGTGTGAGCTTGTGAACGAAACCAGGATAAAGGATCTTTAGCACGTTCTTGCCGCACACCAACACACCACGCAAGCACAAACACCTAAAGCTAATGCCAAAAGGGCGCCCGTTCAACGAAACGGGCAACCCTTACGGGGCGAACGTTGAAGCAACGGAGCGATGGAGAGGAAATTTTCCAATGTTTTCTTATTCATTTCGGTCCCCTCACTTTGCCAATGATCTACCACAGTCCTTTCCAAACAACATCATCGTCGTCGGATCCATCGACCGCAGACTACGGGTGAAATCCTCACGATAGATCGTTCGATTCAGTTCTTTCAATCTATTTTCATTACACAGGGTTTGTTTTCATCCAGCTCTTTCAATATTTCCGATTTCAAATCTCCTTTTCGGATGAGGTGAACATTATAACAAAATTCAAAATCGTTTCGTAGAAATCAATCCGTTTTTGTCCCCTGAACAATAAAACTAAGCCTAGCTAAGGTAAATATATAAGAAATCGCTCTTAGCTATAAGATTTACAGAAAAAGTATAATTTTGTTTAATCAATTGGAACATTTTGGGCACATACGTATTATTCTCTTCTGACTCTCGTTCTCATATGGCTTTCAATTGAATCGCACTAAATCTTGTGCTATCTTCGCTTGCTAATTCTGTCCTCCAAGAACGTCCCACGTGCCGTACAATGTCTCGCTGTATACAGCACTAGACGACTGGAGGGTAGAATAATTTAGCTGATTGCGATACCGAAGGTCTACCGCTTCAGAATTTACTGAAGCTGAAGGCTGGTATAGAAGACAGCCAGACCGTGTCTTGAAATTCTGCCCGACTCACCTCCTGTACGGAACCGCTCATTCTTCATTGCACCGAACCGCCGAACGCGTTACATTCGCAAACAAACCCATGAAGTACCATGCGTCTCCATTCATCCAAACGCTCGACGAATAAGCAAATAGGTTGGCTTTATTGAGTTTCTTCTGTGATATCTTTTTCTTACCATGATCGAGAAACAAATCGGGTCGTGCGGTGTGATGATAATATAACAGTTTTTTTTAATATTTGTTAGAATCTTATCGATCGAATGTTAGCAAATAAATATTTGCGAATTAAATACATATAAATTGACTAATGAAGTTCCATCAAAGAACTTGAAAAGGAGTTCAATTGAACAAACTTACTAGTGCAGTCGATTAAACGAAGCAGCACAGCATACACGTAAACGTAATCGTGAAATATCAACCAGTGATAATTTCTAATTAATTAAATTAAAAATAACTAACTTTATGTCGCTAAAGATGTGCGTTAGTATACAGGGTCGACATTCGCACGGTATGGTGGAATGCAAAGCTTTACCCGGAGCTCATTTTGTATTGCTACTAACAATAGTTGAATAGTACTGATATTTTATTATAAAAAGGTTTAGAAAAAAATCTTTCCAGGATTGCTTAAAACACTTGTATCATTTGCCTTACAACATTTATGAAAATGTGGAAATGGAAATTTCCATTTTTCCAGCATTATCCCTAAAATATTCATTCTATTTCCACTTTTTTCCGACAAACGGCAAAACTTGAAACTAAATGAATTGGGAAAGAATATTTTTTCAACATACATATAGTTTAATTTTATTAACGTTGGTTGATTAGTTAGCGAACATTCAAGCGAGAAGACCCGGGATATGGTCAAATAACAGGGAGGAAATGCCCTGAAAACAGAAATGTCAGTCAGGGCACTTCAGTCAGGCTCTGACAATACGGCATTTATGACCGTCATACCGCTAAATAAATAAATAAATAAATAAATAAATAAATAAATAAATAAATAAATAAATAAATAAATAAATAAATAAATAAATAAATAAATAAATAAATAAATAAATAAATAAATAAATAAATAAATAAATAAATAAATACATAAATAAATAAATGAATAAATAAATAAATAAATAAATTAATTAATTAATTAATTAATTAATAAATTAATTAATAAATAAGTTAGCGAAAATTATAGCGTACTGTTGTAGCTGTACCGTTATAACTGCTCGAATCAAACAGTATTGTTAGACGTTAGTTTGTATATATGAACCATGTCAAAAATCGATATTAAAATATATTATAATATAGAGACATGATGATAACAAACACAATAGCAGAGGACAATAAAAACCCGATAAGTAGACTATGAGATGTTCTGAACTTGGAGCCAACTACAAAGCATATATGAAAAAAAAAACCTCAAAACAAATATTGTTTTATGCCATTTTATTGAAAATTCGTCAATCCAATACTTGTTCGTACCTATTTTACTAACTATCTATACTAACAATCTTCTCAAAACGTTAATTATATCGATAAAACACCACACCACGCAGGTGTCCAAGAAATAGGCTCCACAAACTTTATTGCAATTTTCCTAATCAACACCCCAACATTTGTCCGAGCAGTTCGGCACTAGAGTCTACCGTCAAATTATAATAGTTGCAATTTCGGCACATTTAATTAATGTGCAAATGAAAGGTTGCCGTGCGCCCATTACCCTGTGACAGCAAACCGCATACGTGTTACGTGTTATGCATCTGCTGCATATTCTGTTCATTCGCACCTACTGGCGAGTGCTCTCGGAGTAGAATTCCAGAGCACACGAGGGATACACGCTTATGAAAACAATGTATGAGCAGAGTCCCAGCAGCAGAAAGTGGGAATGCGGAAACGGTAGTGCGAGAAGGGGTGCGAAAGCCGCTCTGTCCAGTTGCTTTAGTCGGAAATTGCCAACGCCTCCAATAAATAACCTGCTTACATGCCCCGCGTGCCATTGCGGTGCAATTGCACAAGGCTGCTGTCGTGAGCCGTACGCCGTGCCTATAACCGTGTACTTGTTTCTAGTTTGGGATGCCTTTCCGCCAGCCACCTATCGTTATCCTACCCCGAAAGTCACACGGGGAAAGCCGAACAATGGTGGACCAGGGGGTGGATAATTTCCATTCTAAATGGCCCCCAATGACCAGCCGGCGGCCGTCTCATCCCCCAGCTATGGAATGCCGGCATTGTTCAGGCATCCATCCATCCCTCGGCGCACCTCACAACGCTAGCCACAGTTTTACACGTGGCACGGAGAATTCAGCTTCCGGTAGTAGTCCCAATCCCCTCACTCTCCGAAAGTGATTGCAATTTTCCTGCCAAGCTGCCACGACCCTCAATGCCACATGACGTGCATCGGGGCTGATGATCATGAAGCGTACCATGGAAATCTTCGCCACGTGCGGCTAGTGCACACACTCACACATGATCCGGTGCATGCATACCTCCATATAAAGCCCATTTAAACATAATTAGAACTATTTCGATGATGAGCAATAAATTGTTCTTGTTAACTTTAATTAAATGAAGCTATTATCCACAGCTCATGCCTTCCGTCCCGGGTTGTGCTGGAAAGCTCGGGACGCTTACTTGCCGCTATGGTGGCATCCAGGCACTCGTACACACACACACACACACACACACACACACACATATATATACAGAAGATGTAAGAACATGTGTCGCCGCCAAGTCACGTGCGGAACAGGAACAATGTACAATGTCAGTCAGACAGGTTTATTGTTCTTCTTTCTTCCTTTCACCTTGGGTGCCCGGTTGAGTTATGGTCGATACAATATGTGCTCGAAGGATGAACATATGATTCAGTGTCGACAAGATTACGGTTGGCAGCTTAACGGAGGTTTAAAAGATTTGTTTCTACGCTTGAAACTTTATATCTAAGGTGGTGTGTGAACTATCATAACCATAACTCTGTGTTCAAGTGCTGGTTCGACTTTAAACTTCAATAATAATGTTATTCGGTCGAATGGCACCGTTGTGATTAAAAAAAAAAAAATTCGCTTTCAAAACTAGTCACAGGTGATCGTGATGCAACAACACCTATCTAGCGACCATCGCTAGAGTGAGTAATAGATTTAATTATCGTTAACACTCCTTCGCGCTCGAGTTAGCTGCCCCACGATGGGAAGAACGATTGCGGCCCGAACCTTCCGCGCGGTGTTTCGACGAGTCGCCTGCAGTTGTTGCTGTTGTTCCATCGTCCCAGTGGAACCATCAACGCCGTGTGCACTTGTTGCTGCAGTTCATCGTGCAGGCTGTGTTTATCTTGTGCCCCGAATGTTGCCTCCGCTCCTTCCAATCGCCCTTACCATGTTAGGGATGGTCTCTGCAACCTTACGAAGTTGCCGCCGGTCTGTTGTTAGTTATTGAAAATGAATTGGATTAACGCTTGGCTGAGCAGGATTATAAATCACTTCCGGTTTGTTGAGCAGCGAAAAACACGAGCACTTCACGCTCGAGACCGGGGTTGTCTTCGTGCGGGACTTCCCTGCAGCAGGTCCGGTGCTTTGCTACTTCATTCCGAACGACCGAGACTGCACACTTGCATCCGGATGAGTGCGGATGAATCAAGGAAGCAAACCGTTTACATGTTTTGTTCTCCTTCGGATTAAGGCTCTATAGCTGGAACATCCCGGTGAGCTGGAACCGGGTGTGAGGCAAGCAGAGCACACAGCGCAAGTGCAAGTACGGCAGCCGGCAGTAGTAGTTTTAATTAAATTTTAGTAATCGTTCTGTGGCGAAGGATAATACAACATCATCTCTTCCATGCGCTCTCATTCTCTATTTCAATGGCTCTATCTCTTGCTGTGCGCTGTAAACAAGTTCTGATTAGCTCCGGTGCTCTTTGGGCCACTAATTTTTGAGAGCACAAGAGCAAACTGTACACCGCTTGAGGTAATTGAGAGCCCGGGGTGAACAAAGTCCAACTCATTTTGTAAAGAAAATTTGTTCGAAAAAAGAGAATGATCAAAACAACGATAACGATGAAAAATAATGTTTCTACCTTGGCTTATTTTAAAATGGAATTATGAAAAAAAACAATGATTAACTAGAAGCTTATATTAGTATTGAAAATCATATTAATAATAACAATCTCAACCACATAATGATAAAATAAACATGAATTCTTTCTATATACAATGTCAAGTGAAACATATCTTCTTCTTCTTATCTGGCCCGCTCACGGTTGAGCACGTCGTGCTGACATGGCCTGGTCAAAGTGAAACATACGCAGCGTGCAAATAACGTCCACATTAATAAGCAAAATTTTCACTAAGCATGAATTTACATAACATAACTCACAACATTTGCAGCTAAGGTTTGTTAAATCAAAGAACTCGTTGCTTGTTTTGCATTAATCAACCTGACTAATTTTCTGAAATACATACAGTCTAAAATACCAAATACAAATACATTGCAATACAATCATACAATCAGAAAACCATACAATTAATTAAGAAAAGAATCCAATGCAAGTAGCACTATAAAAAAAACCATAAAAAAACGTGAATTGTGATGTATTCATACAGTTTATTAAATGAACAGAAAAACTACACAAAACAGTTCAGCACGAAACAACATGTTGTTTGCATACTGCTATAAGAAGCTGTGCATTTATGATCTGCAGACTAATGTAAAACTAGTGTTAGAAAACGTTAAATGTCGATCGCCGATAACGAGATTCGCGGGATAAATACGACGCAGGATATATACGACCGCAGCAAGGGTACGAGCGCTTCCAACCAACTGAACAAAGAAATAACATTTTTTGGCCTGCGCTACGGATTCTTGCCAAACAAATTTAATGACTCAGTTTTATTTCCAACAACTAGCAAATCTATTTTGGTATTGTTTCGGTATAAGAAATAAACAAAGATAGATAATTACATCACAGTTTCTGCTAACCACAATCTAATGACGTTGTAAATGCAAAATTAATTAACTAATCGTATAACAATACTGGTGTGATAAGTGACCCTCTTAAAGCAAGTATGTTATATTTTTAAACTCTTTGTAAATAAAGGATTTGGGTTAATCTAAATTTAATTGAAAAAAAAAACAACTCGCGTTCATAACAAAATCGTGACACAACTTTTCTGCTGTTCGTATAGCAAGTGTTTCGAATAATATTGACGGATTGAATCATCCATTGCCCTTGAAGTGAGCCGCATCGAATGTATTCGAAATTGAAAATGAATCATTGCGCCACCCAAACCCAAATTGGCATCCCCGCAAATAGCACGATGCTCGATGCATGTTTCCTGCACGAATATGCCATTGAACCGTTCCTGACAAATTCATCCTTGAACATCTCTACGCTAGATAGCAGCATACTTTCCTGTTGCCTCGCTGACAATTTCTCATTTTATCTTGATTTCCGGTCGGGGTCTACCTCGCATGTTCGCATCCGTCTTCCACCGTGCTCCTGTGCCAAAGCCAAAGAATAAATAATGTTCAATGTTCGAACAGCAGCAGCAGCACCAACAGCGACCACCACCCGCAAGTGCACCCAAAGGATAAGGATTTGTCTCGCAATGTATCGCAACTTCCGCGAGCATCGCCACCGAACGCGACCCGGCACTGCCTCATCCATGATACGATCCGCATTCGTTCGCGTGGAAATGGAGGCGCCCGGTACGTAAGTCAATCGTGGCGCCGAAACCGGAACAAGCTCCTTCGTTGCGCCGTGCGCTTCACCGTACCCCGTGAACGTGACACTGGCAGCATGAGGTTTTGCCCTTGGCTCCATCTTTTCATCTTGTGCTCCACCACTACCACCCCGGCGCATCAGCACGGATGGCGCATCAGTTGATTGATAGTGATCATTATGCTTTTTAATAGCAGATAGACGAAGATTTCTCAACCCTACCCACTTGCTTTTATTTTTGTGTTTCTTTTCCCCTTTTTTGTTTCCACAACTTTTGTGTCTTGCACTTTCTTCCGTTTTTTATAGCTGGAGGCACTTGCCTGTACGTGTGTCTGAATACTTTTTTGTTGGTGTTTGAGAGCGAGTGTGTGTGTGTGTGTGTGTGTGTGTGTATGTATGTTTTGTATGCCTTCCGGTGTGAAATTTCTGTTCGCATCTTTATCTGGCTCGCTTCTTCAACGACCCAAACGGCCATCGCTGAAAAAGAGTGAACAAACTTTTGCCTTGCGCAAGAAACTTTTAGCCATTTTCAATCCTCTTTCGCACTCTGCCCCGGTGATGGTGATTGCACTGCGATGACGACAGCGCTCGTGAGGACGCTTTGCGCAAAGTGGCAAAATGGCAGTGACCATGGCGGTGTGCCTTCAAGTTACGTCGTCGCCGTCGATAAGAAGAAAGAGAGGCAGGAAAAAACGATCTGTAGCACGAACATAAAAAATAACGGTCAATTAAATTTAATTAAAGATGCTTTCGCCCCGGAAGATTAACTTGATTTTATGGGTTTAATATTAACTTAGGACGGTGAGGATCATTTTCGGCAAGGATTCGTTCATCCTCCTACCCCGGGAGGGAGGCCAGTGATGGTCATTTGGAAACCGGTGAAGTTGGTGGATTCGCACTGTTTTAAGCATCGCCAGCCGCAACCAGCGTTGGCTTATTCGCGTTACGGCGTGCAGGCCTGACTGTTGTTTATAAATCGCCTAAACATTCTGTGACCTCGTCACTCGTCATCCATAAATGTGTATTGCTCTCAGAAGGGTTGTGAAAAGTAAATTGATCATTTGAAAATGGTCATGGTACGTTTGTTATTTCTTTTTGCTGTAAGCACATGGAAGATGGTCTGAATACAATACGTTTTATACGATAATGCTTACAGATTGTGGTTAATTTAGTAATTTAATGAATTTGACACTATGGTAACGTCGGACGCTAAAGTTCAATCGATAGTTTTTTTTTATCTTCAGTAACAGTCTCACCATATTGTTATCTTTCGATGATTTGCTCGACGACAACTTATGGAGTTCCATTGTACTCATGCCCTTTTCATATAAACACATTGCATTTTAGGCCATACATGAGAAGCTTGTGGTCCGAAAGTCACAGCGTTATTTAATCGTTCCGGAATAAATTTTGTACATCGCAGAACTTTTTAACCACACCTTTTAAACGCGGCGGCAGTATTTTTTTAAAAGATTTGTACAATTATTTGTTCAATATACTTATATCCTGCTTAGTTACTAGTACCAGTATGTTTATTATTTCAGCAGTGTTATAGTTCTGAAATTACACTTTGAAGGACAAAAGAACTGTTCGATAGCTCTAATAATGTTCTTTCGGAGTGCACTCTGTACTCGTTCAGGGTTCGGATCAGAATGTGGCAAACAACAATATTTTCGCACGTAAGAGATTAAAAATCAAGAATTTTACGCAATACCAGGTGCAACCTTTACATGCACACATAGACGAAAAAAATGAGCGTACCAGGCATATATCAATAGAAACAATAGAAAGACAATGCGTGAAACAAGCCATATCTGCTTCTCTCCCAAAATAACACTAAGTGTTTTAAACAAACAGGTTTAAGCGTCAACGTCAACAATTTTTGTCAGCAATCGGTGTCGGAGATAGTGAGAGAGGAAAGATAGTGAGAAGGCCAAAACTCTATGAAAGGACGAGAACTGCGTGAAATCGGTCATTTTAGATTAAATTATAACAAACGCAAGACTGAGTTTTTGGCCCTCGTGCAAGGAGCCTAAAAGTCTATCTACCCCTTTATGCGTTTTTCTACAAAGACTAAGAAGAAAAACACAAGTAAGATAACAGTAAACTTGACATTCAGTTTGGTAATACACTTTTTACACCAAATATCATCTAAGCGTTTACAAATCCATATTCAATTAATCGTCTACAGACGTAACAAGGTTCATGCATCTAATATATACTCTCTTGATCTGTATCCTATTTACCCTGCTAATGTTTTTAGTGCCGGTCTCAACAGCTCCTCAAAAGAGGGGCAGGGAAGATTCATCGCGAATACTATCCTTCTCATTATCTCGTACAACGACTCTGCTCTATGACCCTCTACGATGCTGTGTTTCTGCCTTTACTCAAAAATTGCAGTTTGAACTATTGACAATACTTCATTGATGCAGTTTTACTCTATACGGAATCTTGTATTCCGTTCGTACGAATTCAGGCTATTATTGTTAACGTTGCGCCAAATATTAGACCACCTAATATTTGAATGTTTTTCAACTATACATGGAAGGGGCGTGGTAGCCATGGTAGTTTTATATACATATATTCTTTGCATTAGGTTCCTCGAGAGTCAATAATGCGATAGCAAAGCCAACTTTGTGAATTTAGATTTGAGGCTATCATCTTTGAGAAAAAAATGTATTGAATACGAGAGGACTGAATCCGGAGGCGTTTCCTTTGGGAGGATCATCTATAAATTCGATAGTTTATTCTAACTCATGGCTAACTAACTAACTAGTTTTGAATGTTTCGTTATGACAGGCTCAGTTTAATGAACCAAACACATGGAATTGGAATTAAAAGTAACTTATACTATTTTTTCTAATTAGTTAGTTTCTAACAACCATTATACTCTTTATATATCTAGCCGTTTAACCGGACGTAAAGTATTATAATAAGCGAAAAAACTATCTGAACGGTGTCCCTATAAATAAATAAATCCGTCTTAAAGCATGTATAACCAACAAATCTGGTATTGTCTACAAACGTGTTGAGGTTTAACAATAACTTCATGCCTCGTTGTGAACTTTTCATTTCTTCTATGTTTTTCTATCCATTTATTCCAAGCACACAAAACGGCATCAAAAGAAGTGGAATTGCTTCAATTCGGCCAACTTTTCCAATGAAGCAATTGAAATACTCCATAACGTCCTCAATTACGGCAATGCCAAGCATAGACGAGAACTGCTAACACAAGATCTAAAAAAGGAAGAGGAAACCGAAAGCCCTCATGTTGGGAAAGCCCTAAGGTGGCACGATCCTAACTTTATCGGAATGATAATTGTGCTGTAAATTCGTGCACACTAAATGCTCTGAACATCGTCCGTTTCCGTCCGAAATGCTGCCTAGTAACGCGCTACATCAGTAAGGCAGAGTCTTGGAACGTCGCTCGACAAATCAGAAACTTACAGACTCCCGCTGTGTACGCACCGTATGTGGGCTTGCTTTGCGATGTTTGAAGCCCGGTCATTGTTAACCTCATCTCACGTACCTGCGGCGGAGAGGCCAAGGGAATGGAACGGAGCAGCAAAACAGCATAGATCTCGATCGGCATCTTTTCAATGCCGGTACGCCAACGAACGAGCTGTGGCATGTGTCGGGACAATTTCGCAGCAAATTGAACGATGGTCCACTGGAATATGACACAATGCCTACCTCCATCATTGGTAACGAACATGCAAGATATATTTACCTTCCACTTACTAGAAACAGTAGCCCACGGCTATGATAATCCCACAGCGCGTCTCATACATGCGGCCAAGCTTAGAACAAGCCTATCCGGCAAAGCAATCTCTTCTGCCTGGGAGCACGAATGCGACGTGATGGTTTGCTGTAAACGAACAGAAAAGTCGTACGCCAAAGTTAGTATCATTTAACAAGATTCAGCAAGTTTAGCATAAAATTATTGTACTAATCTCCAGGGATTTATGGCGATTTGTTGAAATAGTACAGCCATTCCTTACTGCTCTGCCGCAAACGGAATGGCAGCTTTCCCCGTCTGCCAGCCATTTCCTTCGGTGTTCGTGAGTTGTTGTGGTTGTGGAACGCGGAGTGGCGGGTTTAGAGTGCCGCCCAGGGCGGGCAAGGAGTGAAAAGCATCCAGCGGGAAATTGCATCCATTCCGTAAAGTATTCCCACCCCGTTCTGTGGCTTTAGCCGGGTATCACCTTTCATCCCGCACGGGCGGTTGGAAACTATTTGCTGGCGGGAACGAACGCTAAATTTATTACCAGAGGAATGTGGTAAATGTGGTTGAATGAGGTGCCAAGGGTGGGATGTTTGAGAACTGGTGCAGGGTCTGAGCGCTGGTTCACCCCCATTTCACCCCAAATGGTCGGCTTGATGGCGAAGTAATAGAGATAACGAAGCATGCCTCCAGCCTGATGAGGAAGCCCAATTACGAGGGTTTTTTTTCGTAATAAAGAATGTACCAAATCAATTCGCCTGATTCGCTAAACGGAGATTATATTCGCTTATCGCTTTCGTTAAGTTGAGAACGTCAGTTCAATGATTAATGCTGCTGTTATAGAAGCATATAACCTGTTTATTACTATATTTGTATCGATGTGACATGTGTATGTGATGTGTATGTGATGTGACGATATCCATGTGATTTTTGGCAACATTAATGGTTAAATCTTCCCAAATTAGTAAACCATTTCTACCTATTTCCAAATAACTGTCATTGTTATGCAATCTTATTATTAAAAAAGCAAGCATTGGTTTCGGAGCTTCGAATTGAAAATGATTTTATTGAGAAACAAAGTTCATTAAGTAATTAAGTGTTAGTTTTATCTGAAGCTGTAAATTTAGCGTAAACTTTCATTACTACATGTAACCCAACAAAATTACTCATTTTATAAAATATAAGCGGCTAAACTACTCAATCCACTTGCATAAAGCACCCTTCCATTAGCGACTTTGTAAAATACCATAACTTATTTTTTATAAAATTATGAAAATTATTATGAAAATATATTAAATTAAATATATTCATCTCTTTTTCATATGTTCTTCATTATATTGTTTGTAAGTTTTAGTGTCATGCATGGATAAAATTTAAATGATTTGTGATTCTTAGACATCTGATAATTGTCATTGTTTGGAAATGTACAAATGTTTCCTACGACCTGTGAGTGGGAGGAAGGTGCACGTTGACAAAGAGTATAACGATAGAAAATTAGGGAAAAGGATTATTGAGAGTAAAGAGAGAGAGAGAGAGTAAGTGGGGGTATAAATGCCATGAGCGCGTAAAACTCGCTGCTTTTTTATGAATGTAAAATCCGCGAATATGCGGTTATTTTTTTGGCACACGTCACAGCTGACAAAAAATGGTCTCTGTTTAATCCATTTTCCATTAGTTATGATGGTCACGTTATAACGGTGTTGTTCCAAGGAAAACCAATGTATCTTTTAGGGAAATAAACACAAAAGGCGCTAGTCAACTAAATCAAACTAAGCTAAATAGGTTGTACCCGTTGGTATTATGTAAACTGAAACATACCGTTGTAAAATAAAAAGGTTTTGTATAAAAATACATTATGTTTCAGTTAGATGAATGTTGCATAATTCCTCCAAACTATTCCACATGAACTGAAAAAAACTTACTCACGTACTCACAATAGAAGGAAGTCAATAATCGAAATAACTTTTGATTTTAAATATGAGTGTCAGATAATTTTAAGATCTTACCCAAGCTATTCCTGTGAAACAATCACAGATTGGGGAACTGCGTTTATGAAAGTCAATCGTGGAATGTTGGGTTGTAATTTTTGGTTTTTTAACTCTATAAACTACTATTTCATTCATCAACGCACAATACCCACCACCAGTAAATCAATGACTTAGTTTAATGAGATCATTTGCTCTATGTTTTGTTCATCCACAGTAACATCTCCGAACGGTGCTGCAACTCTTGCGGGATGCATCGGCACACGCCGGCAGCTGCTTCTAGCGATCATTCTGGGAATGCTTGTAATACACTCATACCGACCCGTCATGCTGCTCCGATAGCTTTCACCGCTAGCTGCATCGTAATTCCACGAGCCGACTGCATCATGAACGAACCATGTGTTCGTTGCGTGACTGTGTATGTATAAGCGAAAGCGAGAAATGTCCACCGTCTATGTATGTCGTGTATTGCATTTCCTGGCCAGATTGCATGCTCTTCAAAATCTCACCCCCACACCGACATTTCCTACGACGTTATGCGGCATCCGCTGCACGTTCGCGCAAGCCAGGACACTTGACGGCAAGCCAGGACGGTGTTCGGTGTATTCATAGCCACGAAATTTCGCGCTTCAAGCTAGAATTAAGTGTGAGCGTAATGTACTATAGAGCAGAAGGTAAAACGCGTCAAGGAACCCACATTCCGAACGCATTCTAAGGGCAAGGTAAAGCGTCACACGACGAAACGGGTTGACATACAAACCGTTCCAACGTTCACGGATACGAAAATTGTGCAGATGGCCAATGTAATTTGTGCTTGGTTGAAAAAAAAACCTTGACGATATATCGTTTTTGAGAAACTAGTAAATAGTTCACGCGAGACGGTCGACTAAAAGTGTCACCCGAGAGAAATAGCCAAATAGTGCGAAGTGCGCGAGTGTGTGTAAGTGTGTTAGGACCGTAAGCAGGATTAGAGATACTGAACTTAAACTTAAACGTGCTTACACCGGCAGCAGAGAAATTAAATCTTAAAAGCAAATACGAATGGTTGAAAACAGGAGTGCAACAAAATTGACTGAATGAATGGTATGAGCGGCACGTGTGGTCAGTGACATGTTGAATGGATGAAATCAATTAGCAGAAGAGTAAACCGAAAGTCCGATCGAAGAGAAACTAATTGATAAAATTATGACAACCTTTCGTAAGCGATTTACAAGCCAACACAAGCATAAGCAGCAGAATGCCCGTGGTATATAAATTGTTTTATTTATTATATTTAGGAATTATTCGTACGAAACGTGAAGGAAAGATGAGAAACAACCAGCGCATCTATGATGAACGCAAAACAGAATCGCAAACAGCGCAGTGAGTAGTTGTGAATTATTTAACAAGTGAATTATTTCACTAGGCAAGCAGAGCGGAAGCAACGGCGCGAGGAGAGTGAGAACAATTTAAAACAAATATTAGCGCACCCGGGAGGGGTTCGAAAGAGTGAAAGCTAAGCAGCGGCAGAACAGGAACAACAACAACAACAACACGGAACGATACTAAAAGCTCCTAATATACACAGGAACGCGAGTCACAAACCCCTAACGAAGCTCCTTTTCCGGTTCGCATAACAAAAACAAAAACTTACATAATTAGATTACGTACGTGCATGGGCGCCGGTGGTTCGTGCATAGGTAACACAACAAAACATTGATGTTCAGGCAGGTCAGGTACGAGGTGGATCGGGCGGCCCCGTGGTGGTGACCAACCGGGATGATGGTGGTAGTTGATAAAGTTAAAAGTGCACGAAATTAGGTAAAAAAGTAAGTAGCATGCCTGCTGCTTGTTACACACGAGCGAACAGGTCCGTGCAGGTAGGTGGTGGAGGTTAGGTTGTCTTCCTTTTGAATCTTCGCGTCCCGCAGGTGTGTGTCTGTGTGAAGTATTACAGCGCAACACACAGCAGAAACAAGCATGAACACGTACATTGATAAGCCCGCCTTAACACTCGACACTTCAGTGCACACACATACACACATGAATGTGCGCGTCTGGCTGAAAGCACAAGGACGATGATGGCACCTTCCCGGGAAAGGTAATTACGGTGAAAAGAAAACCGGCCGTACGGCTTTTCCGCGAACCAAGAAAGCGTTATCAATGAGAAGGTGAAGGCCGTCTTGCAAGAGCGCGCCGCGTTTGCCGCATGCGACGACGGAAGCCGTTCATCGTACGTCACTTAATTACCAACGCACGAGACGGCATACGGCCAGGGTTCAGTCACACTGCCCCCGAGAGCGGCAGACAAAGAGCTCACACTGTCAGTAATTGGCAAATGGAGGACAAGGAATGAAACCACGCTGAAAGCCACGGGCGAAGCGAAACAATGCGAAGAAATACGGGGAAATGGTTCTGCGAAGCACAACGGAAAAGCGATGCAATTGATTGCGAAGATCGGGACTTGATTAGCTTCATTGTCATACTATTTCGTGTAATGGGGCGTTCAGTCCTTATTGAACTCTTTATTCGGTGCGATTTTCAGCGACCGCGTTTAGTAGAAGAGTTATACGACTTAACAATCGTTACCAATATTATCACAAGTTTTAAAGTAATTTAACAAAAAATCATTTTGTGGAAACTTTCTTATATACCAATAGCTCACATTATGTATCTTTCTCACAGTTTATTAAAACACGCCAATGCATCGTCCATTTTGACACTATAAAATCACACTTCCGTTACTTGTTATTCTTTCACACTGTTCTCATAAATTTTCCATCGCACTATGTTGTTCCATTTCACGGATAATATTTGATCGAACAGATCGAACAAATAAATCATGGAAAAGTAACAACAACCACTTGTGCACTGTTGCAAAATGCTAATAAGTTCCAGTCGTTATCGTTATCAGAGGGTTAGGAGCGAAGCAAACAATGGAAGATTAGACAAGAATGAACAACAAACAAGCGTAAATGGCACCGCCTTACCGGCAAAGAAAAAAAACATGCAACAAAAGCTGCTACTACAAACGGCAAGCTGTGAAACGAGAAACTTTAACGAACGTGTAAACAAAACCAAAACAAAACCTTCAACAAACTGTCAAAACTCACTCACACAACACAGCACCGCGTGTCCCTTTCTTCCGCTTGGGCACACGTGGGAAACAACATAAACCACTAACTTATACAACGGCGAACCCAACAGGCAAACTGAACAAAGATGGCTGCTGCAAAATAAAAGTGTTTATGATTTTGAATTGGAGTGATTTCAAAAGCGGACACACCGAAAGGATCGCCAAAGAAATCCGAAAGAAGAATAATGGCCGGTGGCTGAGTAGCGAAAAATAATGCCATATTTCTCGAACACGACGCTGCAGCAAACGCGTGATGATGTTTTTTCTCCCGGTTTTGCCCTCTTAAACCCATCCGCCCTCTCCATGGGCGCCAGTGAAAACGCCGATTGGAAAGTGTCTAACTTTTCCGCCCCACTGCCAGTTGAAGACTTTCGACACGGCGAACCGTGGCGTGACATAGAGCGGTGGACATATTGCCGTAACCGTAAATCCGTAAATCATTCCGAAAAGTGTACGCAAAACCGTCACGTGGGCAGAAGGTGCTGTGCTGGGCGGAAGGGAAAGGGGTGGGAAGGTGACGGAGGGTGGCCAAAAGTAGCATAAAGCCGCCACCCACTCGACGCTTCAATAAACCGGAGGGTTTGACCGACACGCGCTGTGCCGCGAAAGAATCGCATCTCACGAAACAAATGCGTGTGCGCGCTTTCGCGATAGAATGGTTCGCTTGTCCCGGCACGAGAGAGAAAAGAAATCGGCTTGTGTAAACTTGTTTTTTGTTTGTTGCCTCACTCGTTCTCTACCTTCAACGCTTTTCCAACGCACATGTACACGATAACAAACGTGGTCCAGGTTGGGTTGTTAGAGTAGGCGTTGAAAAAGTTACTTTCCACCCATTAGGTCTTCATTCTGGTGACATTTCTTTCACCTTCTTTTACAGCTTCCTCATTGAACCCATTTTTTATGGACATTCCCGTCCCCGCTCAAGCTTCCCGTCGAGAAAAAACAATAAGCGTCTTATATGTTAAAGAAAAACTAGAAGCGCAAATGGATATTTAGTCCTATTCAAGCAACGTTAGAGATTTTAGAATGACTTTTTGGAAAGTGGTTGACGGAGAATGCCGCAGATTCGATATAAAATTTAGAAAAAAAAGTATGATTTTATTATTCCGTATGAACAGTGCAAACCGATATCACATTCAATGATCCATGTAATAGAAAAGGTAACGAAATTAAACTATCCGAGGCTCAGGTAATGAAATTATCATATTATTATTATTATTTTTAAAAACAATCCCTGTTCAAACCAACCTTTATCGGTACCAACAAAACTAAAAGGGGGAAAACATTTTTGAGAGCTATTTGAGAGAAAGATGTACTCTTGTACTAACACTCTTGTTATTGTACAATGTTAAACTTTTTCTGATCAAAATTTTTAAAAATTATATCACTCATAAATGGTTACAGCATCACCATATAAAAAAACAACGGGATCCGATGTATAAAAAGCTATTAATTCTTCAATTTTGATCTGAAAAATGATTGAGTATTTCGCTAAAAATATTACAACTTGTAATGTGTTGTAATACTCAAACTTTATCGCCTTTTTTCTTTTCATTTGTTTCGTCGATGATTTATATCAATCATAATCTAGTTCGGCTATGATTTAGAGAAGGCATCAGTGGGATTGTAGAAAATGCTAAACAAAATTCATAACGAAAATAGTTTTTGAACATTCAATCTGAATGTCATGAAAATCCATTGATAAATTTAGAAAACCTTATAGTATTTATAATAATATTCACGATGAATAAATATGTTCAATTGTTGAGTATTTTTCACACGGTTTGTATTGTGTGAGTGTTTTTTTTTTCGCACGGAATAATTTTTTACAGTTCAAAGTGTTTGCAAAATCTTTTCAGCGCACGAAGCAGGTAAAACCACTATTCGTACACCCATAAAAAAAACTTATAGAAATCCCGAAGTTTTACATAACATATGCTACTCAGTTGCCTGGTACATCAACACCGCTTTGTGCTGCTACTTATAGATATCGAGTTTTTTTATTTAAAAGTATGACGGCCTTGGTGGCCGTATTGTCAGTGCCTAAGTGCATTGACCGACATTTTTGTTCTCAGTTTCGAGTTTTATAAAAATAAAAAAATAGTTATATCTACACTATAGCGTTACTATGGAACACGTATATTAACAGTATACATAGTATGTAGTATACAGTATATTAACGTTATCAATAAGGTTTCTTTCGCCAATTCTGCAACTTTCTGCTATAGCGATTTGTTATTGCAAGTGTACTGTCTGATACTCGTATCACTGCCAATAGATTGTCTTTGAGCACCTTCATGGCCATTCTTTGTTGAACAACTAGTCTTCTAGATGCTTGAACACTCCATAGATAAGCGAAGTGAATTTTTATACATTCTACCCGAACCTAACATTCGAAGTAGATATCTATTAAGGCTATTTTTGGCCGTTTTTACAAATTTTACTTATATGTTTACCTCTTGTGTGTGAATTGAGGAACAGATGGAGACGATACAGGATTAATAAATGTTGTGTAATGTTATAAATTTAACGATGAACACCTTTGTATGCCTTCCTTCTGTGACTTCCTTTGTTTTATGATAATTGTAGCAACGGATTTTACCGCGAGAGGTAATGAATAGATAGAGTCAAAAATGGTTGATTCGAAAAGTTAGTGCTTTTACTTACTTACTTCTCAGGCGCTACAACCACGTCGCTGCCTTGGCCTGCTGCAACACACTAGTGATGCGCGCTCCGGAGCCGGAGCCGGCTCCAGAACCGGCTCCGAGCTCACGAATCCAGAGCCGGCTCCGATTTCAGTTCGGAGCCGGTTCCAGAATCGAAGCCGGTTCCGGAATCGGAGCCGGTTCCGGAGTCGGAGCCGGTTCCGGAGTCGGAGCCGGTTCCGGAGTCGGAGTCAAATTTAAATTTGGTTTTCAACACCAGTTTTTATACGAGTGTCGTGGTTTCGTGGAAACGAAAGCAACGATATATGCAAGGCATATGAAATGTTTGTTTCTTTGCTCAATTACTCAAATTTTAAAACATATCGTATACAATAACCGACTGAAGATATCACATTTCCATGTTCTTGTCCAAACAAATGGTTGAGCAAAGCAGTGGTTCGCTTTTTCAGCACTTTTTTATATGCATTAAATTGATGCTTGTAAATGTAATACGTATGAATTTGTAATTTGTAATTTATTAAGACTTAAATTCGACGGGCCGAAAGGCCCCCTCGAAGCGGACAAAACAATACATATAACATTAAAAGGTAACTGGCGTTACAGTCCGTATACCATTTAGTAATGCCGCACGTGTCAGGTTTGGTTCATAGCGGTCGCATACGGCATTGAACTGACGACACATAACAATAAACGGATCAGAGGAGCCAAAACGCGTACGGCGTTCCTCTACGTCAAGAAGACTTCTAGCTCGGAGCGATCTCGCCGGGACATACAGGTTGATCGCGGAAAGTAGTACCGGCGAGTCAACTCGGTGGTCAAGAAGTCCAGCGACAAACAGTCTTTGCGCATTACAGTTACGCTGCTCCAGCGACTCAATACCAAGGAGTGCACAGCGCCCGTAGTAGTCCACTCGGCCTCCCCAGAAGCGTAAAGCGAACCTCGTGAACTTGCGCTGAATGGATTCCAAACGTGCCAGGGAGCGAGCACCAGAAGGCCACCAAACCACGGAAGCATAATCAACTACGGATCGCACTAAGGAGCAGTACAGCATCTTGATGGTGACCGGATCGTTCAGCTCCCGGGTCAGCTGTTTAAGCAGGCCTAATAACTGGTTACCTTTGGCGGCAACATGGTTCAGTTGGTCGTGGAAGCTCAACTTGTCGTCAAGGAGCACTCCGAGGTCTCTGACACAACTTTTGCGCTCCAGCACAGTACCATTCAGAATTGTATGAATTGAGAAAAAAGTTAAATGGACTCTAGACACTCTTTTTCATATCTCTCTCTCTCTCTCTTTCTCTCTCTCTCTCTCTCTCTCTCTCTCTCTCTCTCTCTCTCTCTCTCTTATCATCTCTCTCTTATTCTCTCTCTTGCTATGAATAACTCCCTCATAACAAGTGTTAAAATAAAATAGTTAACGTAACATTTTAAAACTCTTTTCCAACTTAGATTATCTCGTCGTAAGCAATTGAGCACCAAACAAGTTGCGTTGCGTTGCATATATCGTTGATTTCATTTCATGAAACCACGACACGACTTTAAATTTGACTCCGGAGCCGGCTCCGACTCCGGAACCGGCTCCGCAGCCGGCTAGAATTTTTTTCGGATTCGGTCGAAACCGGTTCCGGCCGTTTGTCCCATCACTACAACACACACGGTTATGCGCCGTTCTCAGCAAATCATTTAACAACACCGTTCTAGCGGTTGATCAACGCTTCCAATCCATCGCAGTCTGGGCACAATCAGTGAGGTATCAGCATCATACTGACCACAAACAGTGCACAGTTTGAAAACATTTCTGCTCGATCATGCTATGCATGCCAGCACTAATCTTTTAGACGTTAATCGAAACTAAAAGTGGCCGTTACGAGTATTCGCTTCAATTGACCGTTAGTGTTCTTTCAGCATACCACACGGTAATAATTACCATTTGTAAAAAGCAATTAAACTTGAAATAAACTTGATAAATGGGTTTTACACTTTATGCCGGCAAAATTTGCAAACCATAAAATTCCGAAAATATAAAGTTTAACCCAACGAATGAAATAAAAAAGTGCCTCCAGTATCAGATAATATTGTTAAGCTACCATTTATCGCTCGCAAAAGACTCGACTAAACGGCTATTCCATCATCGAACCCGGCGCAGGTGTGGGGAATAAAATTAGCACACGGATTGTTTGTTCACCTCCGAAAAACCCCATCATCCTTCGCAGTATTTCGCGCCCACCGGCCGATCCCTGCGCCCTAGCTCATTTTGTCCCGCCCCCTCAACGACACAGCCCGGCACAGCTCATTCGCATCCCCCGGCGATGATCATCATCTAAAGGTGGCACGAGACAACCCGGCTAGCCGTTAGCAGCGTCGTCGAAACTTTTCCCAAGAATCGCTTCTGGGTCAAAAGTCGTTACGCTTAAGTTGGCAGATTTGTTTAGGATTTCCATCCGCACAAAGCTTTCGCTGCCCATCGCCCAAAAACTCTAAGTTTGAACACCCGTACACTGTTGCACGCCCCGTTTACATCCGTAACGGGGCAATAAATTTACTTCCAAGTGTCCAATGGTCTTCGGGCCGGAAGCAAGAGGACATTGCCTTTGTGTCGTCCTGTAAGAAGGTATGCAAAACTCCCAAAAGGGTTTGCTGCTCGCTGTGATTCCCGCGATAAAAATCCCACGCGAAAACAACCCCTCCCAACAACGGGGGTGGGAAGCCATTTTTCGGAATGGTAAACATCGGAATTTAATTGTAGCAACAATGGCTAATCGACTCGAGGGGCAGCGAACCGTTCGGCTGTCTCCTCCTACTGTCGCCCATGCCCTGCAAAACCTCGTCGTAAAATATCACACATCGAAACAAAACCCTACCCGGAACAAGAATGTACAAGCTTCAACAGCGCAATAACGCACATTGTAAAGGATTATAAATGTGTATAAGCCGCTTAACGCACTTATGTTGCTACCTGTAACTGCAAATGTACCACCGTGTGTTCCGGTGCGTGCCAGACCACATGGCGCATCCCCGACAACAATGAAACGATCGGATGGTGGTTTGCCGAAGGCTTCTGCAGACGGAATTATGAACGATAATAACACGCATACGAAGACATTCCGTATTGTGTACCGTCCGTTGGAATTTTCTCATCCCCTGGCAAGCATCTAAACGATTTGTATTTCGTTTCATTCATGAAATTGTGACTTTTCGACCCACACCCACGCGAACGACACGCGCAACGACAATGGATAAGAGCCCATTCCCAATACCCTCCTTCCGATAGCAAACAGGTTAAGCATCCTCGTTTGGAAAGCGTAATACATTCTTCACGCGAAATGAACCCGATACACCTGGATAAAAATAAAATTTCCGATTCGATTATTCCAAAAATAAAATGGCAGAACTCAGTTTCCAGGGAGGCACTCAGGGTTTTAAATTAAAAGCATTATTTTAAAACAAATTGACCGGCGTTTATAGACTAACATATTTACCGTACAGTCGTCAGATCGTAATCCTCTTGTACTAAATCGCAAAATTTCGAATTTTTCGGATGTGATTGATTGCGCGAATAATTACCAAACTGCTTGTCGGATTTTTTTTCGTAGATTCTGGATCACTAGATTCTGGGGCCATTTCATGGAATTCGGGATCAGAAACTCAAACTATGCCGAGTGCTCGTTGAACCGGCGAATCATAGCTTTCTGGGGGGCGTTATGTAAAAAGTGTTTGTTGTGTCTTGCTGATGGTCGAGGTGTAATAAAGCTAAGTTCACCTAACAAGTATGGATCGTCAATAGTGCCTAGAAGAAGTCCTGCGATAAATATAATCTGAGCCTTGTGTCGTCGAAGCTCCAAGGATTCTAGGCCCAACAGTCGGCAGCGTTCGTAATAGGGAGGTAACGAAGATGCGTCGTTCCATCTAAGCTTGCAAATAGCGTAGCGTGTAAATTTCCTCTGAATTGCCTTGAGTCTATTTATCCATTCTGCAGTATAAGGAGAGCAATCAGGTACGCAATATTCTAGCAATGGTCTAACGAGACAACAATATAAAGCCATTATGCACAGAGGGTCATGGAAGTCTCGAGTCATTTTGAAAATTATGCCAAGATTTCTATTGGCGCGGCTGATAACGTTGTCATAGTGGAGTCTGAAGATCAGTTTTTGGTCAAGAAGAACACCGAGATCACGCATTTCGCTAGTTCTGGACACGCATACGCCGCTAATAACATAATTAAAAAATAAGCACGATCGCGCACGCGAAAAGGACATCACAAAACATTTTTCCGTACACAATGTCAAGGAGTTAAGAACACACCAATCGCTGAACACGGCAACAGCATTTTGCAGCCTGCTACAGTCGTCAATGGTTTTCACCGGCATGAACAGCTTAACGTCGTCAGCATACAACAGGTAGCAATTGTCTGGCAGTAGAGAGCAGAAATCGTTCATGTACAGGAGGAACAGGAGCGGCCCTAGGTTGCTTCCTTGGGGAACTCCCGAGGTGCTCATTAAATTTCACGCTATAATTCCGGTTTGTCAGGTACTCTAGGCCCAAGCTACGATTTTTCTGGAGAAGCCCAGCCCAGTTTGCATTGCTATTTTAATTATCTTGCTGAAGGTGCAAAGTGTGTGGGTGAATCAAATAGGAGTTGATTACTGTTATACACTAATACAACGATACGGTACAAATGTTTCGAACGACCTCTAAGAAAGAAGACGCGTGTGAGAAAGATGAGCGCGGGAGAGAATCAGTGGTACAAATAATTAAGATCAGTGAGAGTAAGGGGGTAAAACAGCCGTTGGCGAGAAAGTTCGACCTTTTAAATGGATGAGGGAGAGGCCTTGCAAGCCACCCTCAGCACTATAGCAACTTAAGATCTCCAAAATAATCTACCGTATTGGGCCAACAATTCCAGACCTATGTAACGAAAAAGGACTAAAGGTTGGAAGCTTGGGACATGGAACTGCAGATCCCTTACATCCCCCGGAAGTACCCGAATTCTTTCGGATGAGGTGAGGGCCCGCGGCTTCGAGATAGT
>KB673057.1:166118-193408 GCA_000349145.1 Anopheles dirus
TGAGCCTTTTCGGCTTCTTTCGTCTCAAGGGGACGTTTTGAGTAGGAGTAGGGTACGGAGAGCCTAAGTATCCTACGAGAGGCGTCGGATCCGTACCCGTACCAGTGCTGCATTTCTACAACACTGTCTACAGAACAAATACCTTGAATGAGTATGGTTTAGGTAAAAATAACACCGTAGAATTACTGCATCTATTCCGGAGTGCAAAGTAGAAACAAATAGGCAAATTTAGAAGTCAGCGAGAGGATGTCACAAAGAGAGAGTTGTCTTGCATTCTCAACAGTTGTTTCTGAGCATTTGCTCAGATTCGCTCAGAATTTATTTTCGCGAAAGGAGCTCTCGTGTAATCTAGATCCTCCGTAACCGATCGTTCGAACAAAGTGAAAAACATCGTTTGAGTTTGGTCTCTGTACTGACTTTTGTTTGTACACAAACAAAATTCATCCGAGGGCAGGTGTACCATGGGATATAAGAATCTAAATGGTTCCAAATAGGACTCTTGGTAGCTACCCAAATAGAACCCCCCCCTCCTCCCCCTCCCCGCCCGTCCACATACCCAAATTGATACATCACTGATTGATACAACAGAATTTGAGCAGTCGTTTGACAGTCAAGCAGTTCAAATTGAAATTTAATGTTTTTTTTTATGTTTGATCAAGTAAGTATTTTCATCACTTTTGCCGAACTTGGTTTCCAGTGATGTATGAATTTTGGAATTGGGGGAGGGATCAATTTGGGTCGCTACCAAAATGCCATATAAAGCAGAATTCTGTTAAATTGTTTTAAAATTTGACAAATTGTTTTTTGGTCGCCCACTTGGGTTGGCCGTGCTCGAAACTGCTCGCATGATTTGACAGCTTTGACGGCTGCTAAGAATAACAACAAGAACAGCTGCCAAATGAATTGTCATTTGGAGATTATAAACACAAGGTGATGCAAGCAAGGTCATAGGCCCGTCATGGTAGCCATCTTGAAAACAATGTTTGACGTCTACGTGTAATTTTTGTTGACGACATGAGCTCACACACATATGCATAATCATCAAACATCTAGCATTTGGTAGGCGAAATAGTATCGCGTTTTGTAAGTACAGATTATCTTTTGTGTCCACTGTAATCAATATAATTAATTTGTTTTATTGTTCCTCGAACGAAACCATTTTCATCCAATGCAGTAACCTGTTGGAGGAGGATATCACAAGCAACTAGCAACTGGAGAATACAGTGTTTTTTTTAAGTTTATCATTTATATATGCCTATCCCGATCGTTCGAACAAAATGCTAACATCGTTTGACGTATAGGTGACCGGGTGTCAGGTTCAATTTTTTTCTTTTTTCACAACGTCAATACGGGGTTTTTCGGCGAGCTGGTCTCTACACTGACTATAGTGGTGTGTGTGTTTGCGTGCTGCGCTGTTGGAGTTTACAATTGTTGAAAGCTCGCACTTTGCAATGTAGTAGCGAAAAAACCCACTTGTTCGGAACGAATCCCATCTCCGAACGAATCAGCAGTTAGAAGGAAATTTTGAACACATCACCTGCTTTCGCTCTGCTTACCAACGGGAATCGTGGAGTGTGTTAAAAATTTCGCTGCTCAATCGATACACCTTGCATCAAATCAATGCAACGCATTCCACGGTAGGCAGTTGCATCCGCGTTATATAAGTATTGTGCGAGATGTGAATCAAACGAGTGAAAAACATTCCCTCCCCCCTCCAGGGCAGTTTGCGAGAAAGTATGTTGTAATTGCAGAAGCAAGCAGCAGCGGTGGCCAGAAAGCGTCGACGGGGGGATTAGCTTTTCTACGTTGTACGCGAGTCGCCATATTGATTTCCGAGCGGTGAAGATGCAACCCCAAGGAGGGTCCCTTGCGGAAGCAAAATAGTTCACGCTTCTTCCGCCTAGTTCCAGTGTGTGTACGTGGGGTGGGAGATGCCAGTGGCGAATTCAGGTGAAAAAGTGCACGGCGTGGCTCGAAAGGATGTGAATATCGACGTGTCATACAATTCGATTGTACTATTTTCTGCGGGGTCAGCGCTAGTAAACGGGTGAAAGAGTAGAAACAGAAGATTGGCATCGTGCAAGAGTGACAAGAAAAGAAAATGTGAAAAAATTTCCACAGTCAATATCGCAATCGTAGCTTGTGCGCGCACGCACACGGCGCATTGTGTGCGTGTGTGGGAGTATTGTGTGTACGTCAAATAAAGTGAAAGAGTGGAATGAGTTTTTTTTATTAGCAACACGGGAGTGGTGTGTACGAAAAGTGTGTAATAAACACCGTGCTGTAAATAGTCAGCGTGTGATACGAAAAGTGTGGAAAAGATTTAGTCACACCCTCTCCCGCCACCTAAAGTAGCGACGTTGCGAAGAGAAGCAGACGTGAAGACGGTGAAACGCACACCCCAAAATACAAAATGCACTAAGCAGCATCAAATTACGACACCGATCTTTGGTGGTCAGATGAAGGAAAACCTAATTATACAGGTAGGAATGTAGAGTGAATATTTCCCTATCCAATGAGCGCAATCGTGTGTCTGTTCTTTTTTTTTTCTGTGGACAAAAGTAGGTTTTTGGGGTTCCGTATAGAATGAGGTTCCGAATGTCAAATGGATGGGTAAGGCGACTGATGACCGAAATATGTTTGATAGTGAACCGATTTATCGCGCATTCGGCGGTACCAAAAGTGGATCAAACAGACGAACTGTTTTTTTGTCGAATTGTGCCTACTGAGTCATCTGCCAAAGACTAATGGTGTTAGTGAGAGGTTTCGAATGAAACACATCAGTTCACGCATACGCATACGAATCCTTGTGAATGCATAAACGCAACAGCGAAAACACGGCATGGATTTTTTGAGAGGATAATTTTGATCGAATAATCCTGCGGTTTGTAAATTCGTGCCGTGTGTGTAAATACACTGACTTTGTTTTGTGCGTGAGTCATCGCGGACTTCCTTTAACGCTTGCTTGCATGGTCCTTGCATAATAATGGCTAACTTGTATCAGAAAATGTACAGGGATTCTGGTTTTCATTGGCATTGGCGAAAGAGTTAGTGCATCCTTGAAGAAATGATACATCCCACATCGGTGGTCGAATGCAATCGAAGCAGCCACATATCCCAAAACGAGCTGGCGAAGTGAACTTGAATAGACTGGCGAAAGAAACCAAGCAGCCAAATGACGCGAACTGCAGCGTTCCCAATTATGGCAATCGTTGTGGAAGTGCTGCTGTGTGTGAAACCATCATTTCCGTGCCTTGCAAACGATCCCAGTCCCGCTGGCAAAGTATTCGACGCTGGGAGTTGTTCGCCAGAAATGGCAAACATAAGTGGGAGGAGAGAAAGACAGCTGCTAACTGTGATTGAAGACATTGAATGTATAATCAGCCTTCCATTTGCGGACACACAGCCGCGTTTCCGATTCTTTACCCTGACGCTGCGTGGTCCTCGGACACATTCGTTCTATGCCTGCAGTCAATAATCCGCACACGCAATAAGTCAAGAAAGCAAAACGGAGAAATAATTGTACTGTTAGGAAAACAAAAAAAAAACAACTTCTGTAGGTCCGTAACACTTTGAGGGGCAAAATCCGATCCGAATCGTCGTTTACGTTGGAACACGTTGATGCCGTTATGCAGTCAAAATTCTTCAATAATTTGAGCTAGTTTTGTTGCTCCTGGTTCATTTTTTTTCACTTGTTTGAATCAAACACCAAACAACTCGTTAGAATAAAAAACGTCATTTCTGAACCATCATAGTCAACCATCAACTGCCAAGAGCGGAAATGTTAATAATCGCTCTGCTGTTTGTTATTGAATTCCAACCAAACTTTTGTTCTGAATAATCATAAAAAATATAAATCATACGATCTAAGTGTTTTACCAGCTGTTTGGACATATCCTACAAACATATACAAACGGGTGGGTTCCAAAATGGTTGTGGTCGTGGTTAAATTCAAGCAAACACTTTCCTCAAAAACCCTTAACGTTACTAACACGCTTTGAGCACGTTTTGTTTTGCGAAGTTAATCATTCAAAATGCGGTCGATTTACTGGTTCCAACCCCGTAGCATTTACTCAACCTCATACCATACTGCTTTTTTTTCTTTATAGATAAGCAGGTCTCTACATCCTACGCCGATTGCATTCGTTACATAGGTGTCCTACAACAGACAAAGCGAAATTATAGGCTAAACAAAAAGAAAACAGGAAATAAATTACGGCACCGCAAAAACAGCAAAAAACAAAACATGGCTACCAGTCCTGGATCGGATAATAATTGCAACATCTACATGCCACCGCTAGGGTGCTCCGTGGCCTCCTCGCATGACTTCAGTGATTATCAATGGTTTACGGACTTTGGGTAAGTGACGTGAGCGATACAGACGGGACGCGAATTTTACCGCAGCGCGCGAGATAGGTCGATCGATAAAGCTACTTGTTTTTTTTACCGGTTCTGTATTCGTCAACGTTCTTCCGATGTTGTAGAAGTTATCGCGACGGAGTGACCACACACCAGAGCATCCTTTCGGCACTGTCCGCGTCGTACAATGGGATCGGCGAGCTGTCGTACTACGAGAAAATGGCAAAGGACATCGATGCCAACCTGGCCGAGATCGATATGGAGAGCTTCCGCAAGGAGGACATCCATTCGCTGCTGACGACCGCCATCCCGGCGCAGCTACGGTTGGACGATGCGGAGCGCAAAACGCGCAACAATAATCGCATTTTCTCGACGCTGACCAGCGGTTGTACGGCGACCGGACTCATATCGGCTGATATGATGGATAATTCGTTCTGCAAGTCGGAGCTGCTCTTTTCGCCGGTAAAAGAATCGCACATCAGCGTGGACTCGCTGGATATGGACGGATATCCGGACGAGGACGATATCATACTGACGTGCCAGGCAAACAAGGACAACTACACGATAGCATTTGAGCAAAGCATACTGTACTCGGAGGAGAGTTACTACGGTAAGTCTTCGGCATGCTTACGGTAGGGTGTATAAATGCAGTTAATGTTTAACCGGCATTTTTTTGTATTTTTTTTATAAAGATGGTCCAGAAAACTATGGAAAGTACAAGCGTATGAATTTGCTAAACAATCTACAAAATCGTACGCAGTACACCCGGCTGAAAGATTCCATGTCGCGATCGGAAGTAAATTATACGACCTGGAGCAAAGTGAAACGAAATGGACCTACGCAAAGGTATGTGTAATAAACATTTCCCATTTTGCCTCCTTACCCAATCATGTCGTGCAATCTTATCATCTTGCAGGGCGCCGATAGTGGTGAATCCGCTCGTTAGCCATATATCCCGCCACAACAGAACATGTTTCGTTCGGAAAAGCTTCAGTATGCCTAATCTACAGTCGGATCAACCGAACAACACGACCACACCGCACGGGCCTACGAACGAGCAGCATCACCCACTGAATGTATCGCAGGTAGCGGTGGGCCACAATTCGGATGAATCATACGACAGGCCGATGCGTACGTTACTTCCAATGTACACCTTGCCAACGGATTCGGAGAACGAAAGCAGCACCAATGGAAATGGCCGAGAGGATACCGACGGCAGCGATCTGAACAATCAGCAGCAAAACTCGCAACCGCCACCTGCGCACCAGCAACAACAGCAGCAGGGTCAGC
Source organism: Anopheles dirus (assembly GCA_000349145.1). Taxonomy (NCBI): domain Eukaryota; kingdom Metazoa; phylum Arthropoda; class Insecta; order Diptera; family Culicidae; genus Anopheles; species Anopheles dirus. The sequence goes on from KB673057.1 coordinate 171,768, forward strand.
AACAGCAGCAGCAGCAGCAGCATACGTTGCAACAGCCGTCGTTCAATCTGGTGAAGCTTTTCATTAAGCAGAAAAGCAGCTCAACCGACACCTGCATGGATGTATCGTCCGGTTGCTGGCCGAGCGATAGTACCAACTCGGGTGGCTCAGGTGATCATCCGATGCATCATCTAGGTGCGGGCGGCGGTCTACGCTGTCGCAAGAAAAGTATGCACGATTCCGGAAAATGTTCTACCACCGGTGGCGGCAGCGTTGTAGGTGGAAGACATGGCGAGGAGGAAGAATACCAGCTGGACAGTTTAGATGCACAAATCAACAATGGGCATGCGAACGGGAGCAGCAGCAACAACAACAACGGTAGTCACAGTGATGCCGATGAGGAGGGACAGGAGCTGAATGATGCGAGAGGCCCACCATCGTCGCCACAGAGAGCAGTGGGCCATATGAAGCTGAACGATTTCAACCGACAGATGCACTGCTCCCCCAGACGACAGTACAAGGGATTCAACATGAACATCGGCGCAGGTCAAGTTCAGGGCGGCCGGAGGCAGGATTGTATGAAGAATCCCGCGCTGCATGGTCTCATCGGATCGGATCGGAGCGGCAGCCCGCTGCACAGCAGTAGCAGTATTAATAACAATAATCACAACGTAAACAACAACAATAGCTATAAAGACACCAACAGCGACACGAGCCGCACGTCCGAGAACCTTACGCAGATATTCAATCACAGTGGCAACAACAACACCACCCTCGGCGCCTCCAAGACGAAGATTCCGATCGACATGATAACGAAATCAATGCAAACTTCGTTCATCGCGGCGACACCGTCGTCGGGTGGCGGTGTAAGCACGAACGGGGCCCGGGAGAAGGTGCGCGTCATACCGCCCTCGTTCCTGGACCGACTGAACGAGCTGGGCGACAAGCAGAAAGCGCCCGTGTTTGTGGTGTACCCCAACTACGCGCTTCCGGATTTGGGCTTCCTGAAGACGCAGAACGAGGTCGTCATCTCCCCGCTGTCGTTCAAGGAAACGATGACGAGGGCGGGAATGCATCGGCAGGTGAAAAAACCACGCCCCGTTTCGATGAACGACATCGAGAATATGCGGCAGCGTGAGTATAAGCACGTGGCGGATTGGAAGTCGCTCGTGTTTCTGCTCCCGACCGACTACCGGAAGCTGCTGCGCCACATACCGGAGGTGAACGAACTGAGTCTGTCGACGGAGAAGCAACCCATGTTCTGCATGACGCCACCGTTGCGACGCGGGGTGGCGCGGGGTGTGTCCTGTGATTGTACGAGTCTGCTGAATCAGAACACGCAGACGTACGGTAGCTCCAGCTCGGGTGGAAGCTCGAGTGCTGCACCGAGCTCGGGCTATCGGGGATCTTCTACGATGCTCACGACGGACTCGGAGATGGACGGCATTCTCGGGCCGTCCAATAGTAGCAACACGTTCAACAATAATCTATACGTCTACCAGTACGACAGCCCGGCCGAGGTGTTGGCCTCGTGTGAGAGACCACCCTCGGGACGTACGGCTGGCGTGCCGAAGAGTATCCTGCGTCGGCCTCATGGTGCGACTGTGCGGGGAGGATCGGGTGGGACCAGTAACGCAAGCAGTAACAGCCAGACCAGCATGAAAGCGAAACGGAGCAGTATGTTCGAGGAACAGCATCAACTGCCACACTATCAGCACGCGTCACGAGAAAAGAGGCGATCGCTACAGGAGCATCACTCGTACAACTTCTACGAAGACGCCGAGGAGGAGGAAGAGGATGAACCGGAGCGGCTGGTGGAAGGTTGCGGTGGTGGCGGTGAACCGAAACTTCACAACTCGCCCAACATGACGCCCCACCCGCGGTTAGCCAACACACCAAAATTGCCCTCTGCCGACCATTACCACAAGCTAAACAGGCTGGCCGAACTGAGCGAAAGGGAATTGGCCGCCCCGCCAGTGGCAGCAGATATCGCCGTTGAGGACGATCTGGAAGCGCGTGTCCGTGCGGAGCAGTTCCTATCGCACGTGCCGAAATCGGAGTTGAAGCATTACGCCGAAATTGCACACATTCTCGAATCGACGGAAATGCTGGAATCGTCCGAACCGCCGTACGATCGCTCCAGGCTGCGGAACGAAGTCAGCCGCTTGCTGTCGCAGCGAAGAAACGTCGTATCGTTTATGAAACAGCAACAACAGCAACAACAACCGATAGTTCCACAAGCGAACACTACACCGGTGCGACAGCCACCCACTACGGCTCTTCTGCGACCGACCGAGATCAAGTTCTCCACGCCACCCAACTCGCCAAACATCATGTCGGTCACGACGGCGACGGGGACGACGATGGTGGGGGCGACGTCAAAGACGACGGAAAAGAAACCACCCGTTGCGCAGCGTACTACGCCGTCGTCGATGGCCGGATCGCCCGCTTCTGCCACCGAGAAAGAGAAGCAAGACAAGATCCAAACGAATCGCTTCAAGCGACTGCAAATTCAGTGGGAGCTGCTGAGCAAGGAAGCGAACGGGACGAAAGAGTCTTCATGCGATGGTCAACGGAAAGAGATACGAAGCGGCGGCAATACCCCGACCGGTGGTAACAGTGCTTCCAAATCACGGATTCCACGCCCCGTCAGCTATCCTACCACCCGGTTAGTATGATGATTGTTTTTTTTTCTGTCTCAGGAACACCAGTGCTCGGTACGTTTTTCTAAGGATTAGGTTGCATAAGTTTGCATGCATTTTGGACTGATTTTTTATTATGATTTTACTGACATTATCGTTCAGTTTCAGGAAGATAAACTTTGTCTTTGTGATGATGGTATGATGTTTTTGTTTCGAATAGACTGTTACTAAGCAGCTTTATGAGTTTTAAGACTTGTAAATACTGTGCGAAATGCGCATGACATGCTAAATTTCATACATAGTCCATATCGTTTGGGTTAAAAAAAGAAATATTGTTCTTCGACAAAACAAGCGTAACAACCTACGCCGTCATGTCTAGCATGTTACGGCTTACTAGATGGTTTTTAACACCATATCCGTGTAGTCAGTCCTCACTGTGGGGTTACCGTCCAGACGTACTTGTTTGCCTTGGAACAGACAAATTCGTTGTTGAATCGTTTTATTTCTCGACTTTTTTTTTTGGGTACTTTTTCGAACAGCATAGCACTTTTTGGTATTTCGAAGAAATAGAAAGTAGGTAGATCTAATTCCTTTGAATCTAATTTAACCAAATGCTTGAAGCTACAAGAATATGTCAATTTAACCTAACACGCCTTTGGGACGCAAAATAAAAGATCGTCGCCATGCTCTAGAGCAACACAACTCACTCTATACCACTGTTCATAATTTCATAATTGTGACATTTATTCATCATCTAGACATTTATAGCACAGGATTCGATTATCTAATGTATCTGTTCATCTTAGTATGAACCTCCCAGTACTCGTCTATCTATGTGAACGGCTTAATATAACTTAAAGAGCTGGGTTGGCTACCATCATTATTAACATATGACTGGTAGTTTTTGCGAGTATTATGGAGTTCAATAGTAACAATAGTAAATACCATCATACAACTTATTTATCAGGCGCTACAGGCACTGTATAGCAATGGCCTGCTGCAAAACATCCCGAAACCAAGAACAATCGAGCGCTTTGATAATTATTACAATCAACCTATACGGCCCTACACAAACTTCAGTGTGCATTTCTCCTACAGATTAATTTAGTGGGATCTGACAGTATTCGAGGATCTTAAGATTAATATATCGGACATACAAAAATCAAATACAAAAACTGCAAAATTTGCACAATCACAATCAGCTGCTAAACCTTTATCAAGGCCCAAATGTTTTGCAAGTTCCAAAAAGTAATGCATTTAGCTGCACTGGAACCAAAACTATACCAGAAAATAACTAAATGCTTGAATAACTAAATTCCCTTGAACCGACAAAATGCGTGCCCAAACGAAGTAGATTCCAGATAGCTACTCCTGGAACATGCACATGAGTTGTACTTTAATACAATAACAAAATAATACACTGTAATTGCAGAACGAATTCGGACCCCGTCGTCAGCAAAACGCTAAAGTCGCCCAGCCGTATCGTAGCGCCGAGAAAGTATGGTGCACCACTGCAATCCCCGGTCACCACACCACCTACGCCTGCCCCGCGTACACCGAGCAAAACTTTCAGCAACACCACACCCAAGAAAGTGTCCTCAGCTTCTTCCTCTCGGTATGTATGCACACTTAGCGAGTACTGACGATTGGGCGCTGTATGTGCTTCTTTTTACGCTGAAAAAACTGTTTCTATTTCATCCCCTTTCGGTAGCCCCGCAACACGCACACGGTGAAGAGAATGATACGATGTTTAATTATGACGCTATCCTGAACTAACCTTTTATATGGTTCTTTTTTCCTCTTTTTCCTTCTCTTATGTTCACACCACATCCCCGACAAACGATTATGATTTGAATTCCCATCTCTCTCTCGCTCTCTCTGTCTCTACTGTGAACCATCCGATCCGTAATTCAACCATATCACCATATTATCTTTATTTGTTTGTATACAAACAACTGTCATCGTGTATTGGCGACGGGAGCAGCATTCCGCTCGGAAACCGAGGCAAGAAAATACCTGTAAGTAATACTGTAAGTCTATTGCTCTGTGGTGCGTTTACTTAAGTAAGCATTTTTATTGTTTACCCGTAGGCAAAGTAGCAACATCGGGAACGTTGATGCCGGGATAGACGGATGATACCGGTCTGCATTTGTACCGGAGATTTAGCGACAATATGCTAATGCTCGCTCGCGCGTTTTTAAGCCAAATAATGTGTATAAATGAACACAACTACCTGCAACGGTTGGCTGGTGGTGGACGGTCGGTGGACAAATCGGGGTGTGCATATTGTATAAAGTGGCTTTCAACGGGCGGTTAGCAATATTTATTCCAAACATTATCCTGACCCCGTGCTTGACACACGGAGCAGGAGAGTGGCAGCGAGAGCATACGGGAATCGTAAAGGTGTTCTAGGATTTTCTGCGGGATGGATAGCATGACACCAATGCTTTATGAAATACGGCATGATCTTCTACAAACCCGCCTGGAGACTTGAGTTTATGCTTTTTTATTTAAAAAAAACCTATACACCCCACTATCGTTTAACTCTACAGCGCTGTGTCGCTCATATTAGCAATAATCACATCCAATCATATCGTGTGTCCGTAACGGGTTGCGAATGGAATATGTGTGTGCGATAGGCAACAGAAGCGACTGAATTACACACACGCACGCAGCACTGTGTAGATAAACTGAACCCGTGGAAGGTTTTGCTGTGTGTAGGCGATGGGTATATACGGGGCATCGTTATGGTAACACGATTTTGTGTTGTTACTACGCGACACCTATATCATGGCTTGCTTGTAAAAGATACACAATATCGCATGCTATTCACCGTGTTTCTTGTTTCCTGTAAAAGGAAAAGCTTTAGGGATATTTTAGAAGAAGCTTTTTTCTGTTGTTTTGTTGACCGATGAAGAGAGAGAGAGAGAGAGAGAGAGAGAGAGAGAGAGAGAGAGAGAGAGAGAGAGAGAGAGAGCGAGAAAGAGAGAGAGAGAGAGAGAGAGAGAGAGAGAGAGAGAGAGAGAGAGAGAGAGAGAGAGATAGAGCAGGTGAGATTGACAACGCAACGTTTCTATCAGTGGCAGATCATAACTCAATGCTTCTTAGTGCACTTGCTTCGCAGAATAGCTATATAATATTGATATACACAAAACAATACTCATAACCCCTCTGTCCTCTGTGACCGATACTGTATTGTGCAAGTACATTTGTTTGCGTTACAGAGAAGAGTTAGGCTAGTGGGAGGAAAGAGAAGGCAAAGAAAAGGATATGGACGCGAGTGTTAAAGATGGATTGAAGATTCGTTTAGTATTAGTGTGTGTACAGGCAATATTATCTAGGAAAGATGGATATTTTTGGTATTATTTTTGCTGTATAGTTTATCGAGGAACAAAAAAGCAGCGTTCATCAAGTTGGATTCTTCGCCGCTTAGTTCTTTCAAACTGCTAAGTCATTAGAGTAAAGCTTCTAAAGAATTGAATTTTACCCCTATCCGCTTCCTAGTCTTTTCTATTGGAATTGTATTTTAAAAAGAAAAACTCTTCACTTTTACTCTACTCGCTCGCCCGTGAACCAAATCACGCATGAATATGCTCTCGTGGGAATGGATCGTAGCTAAATTAAGCAATAAGGAAAGTTGTACTTTTTATCATTGCAAATGTTTGTATGTTTTACACTTTATTACCTTTTTTACTTACCAAGAGCTGATGAACAACGCGGTTGCACGGCGAATGCTTTATTTCGAAGGGATGTACTTTTCCATCGCTTACCTTCGCAGGACTTTGTTACCATGACTGCTATGCATAGTTTAGGGTTGGGATGCACGAGGCTCCTTCTCCTATCTATGAGCAACGATCACACAGCCGGAACCATAAGCTTACACCAAATCATGCTGCGTTGCACGCAGAACAACAAATGCTTCTCTGACATATAATGCAACGATTTGATGCTAGTCTTAACTGATGTATTATGACTCAATTAACAATAACGATCCGTACACCAATTGCCGTCAGGATACAAATGATTTTCTTCTACTCGAAATAATAATAGCGATACCTCCTTCTTCGGTTTTTTTTTCGAAATACGCTCATTGCCAAATAATGTTTCCTAACGGATTTTAGTTACTACTACTTGTTTTTGTTTTAACAGTCCACGTTGCATTGCTTGTCGAATCAGTTGATGCGCCCGTGCCATATAACATGAACATAATACAAAAGCGCAATCATTTTTATTAATTGTTTGTTTTGTATTATTTTTATATTACTATCTTTTAACTGTTATTAGTATAAAGTGGCCGTCAGCATATAAATAACGCGGTCCTCCTATTATATACCCGACTACTGAAAGTGCATTCTCAAGCGTGCGTGCGCTAGTATATACCACTGCTTCGCTATAACTGTTGTTGTTCAACGTGAGCAATCATTTCGCTTTTGCTTATTTATTTTATGTTTCCTAATCAATATTGCGGCAGTGTGCAAATCATTTAATATAGCATATATAGATACATAAATATATATATATATGAATATATTTGATGAAACGAATATGAAAATATTATACAAACAGCTCTGGAATGCTAATATAAGAAATAAAGCATTTAATCAAACAATGTAAGTTGCACATGCAGTGTTCGTGGTGTAAAGTACGTCACATCCTTTCCTAATATCACATATAGATGATCTTTGTAAAACAAAATTCCTCTTACGGCTATGTTGTACAATTGCCATCCTCGCATGGCATCTGACTGTTTATGAAGCTAGTAGAAGCAGTTATCTGCTCATGAAGTGTTTGTTTTTTTTTTATGTTTCTATATTCTATTATGTTTCTATTGGAATCCTGGTGAAAATCGGGAGACTAAGATGGCTGGGGCATACAGCGAGGAGGCCGGTTAGCTACCCAGCCAGGGAGGTCATCGAAAAGGGACCCTACAGGCACGCGGAGAAAAAGGGCGCAGCGAGTACGGTGGCTTGACCAGGTCGAGGCGGACTTGCGGATGATCGGCGTACCGAGTTGGAGATCTGCTGCACAGGATCGGGCGTTATGGCGCAATATTCTGTTCACGGCACGAGTCGACCTACGGCTCTAGTCCTCTAGTCTAGTATATATATATATAAACTAACTATGACACATACACCTACTCCGTGCAAAGACACCAGCGCTGAGCAAGGAGGACTGTTGTACAACAATCTCAATGACATCCTAGTTGAACTCGATGAAAAACCGCGTAACATCATGTATCCCCGTTGTTTTAGCGGAAAATCGACTTGTGGACGGTCTAAAATCCTCATAGGCTGGGTCACTCGGTGTAATTCTTCTGACATGACCAGTTTAATGGATCCTGGCAAATATAATGCACTGCACAATAGTGAAGTCATCGTATATAAAGATGTCCTGGGGATACGATTGGTTTTTGTACTCAGTTTCGTCCATCGCGAATAGTTAGTTGAGGGGAAAAGTCGCCAGCATCCATGCACTTAGTTCAGCTGACTTTTGATCCAAAATAAGTGAAGCTTTGGGCTACTTGAAAATATCGAATCGATTACGTCATCGTACGTGCCAAGACCTATAGTTTGACACGATTTCCAGAGTTTCCACCAGGATGTTTCCAGGGATGTAATAGACTTAGTCATATCGTCATATCCGGAGAGGTATATAGCTCTATATAGAGACTATATAGCTTCCATTGTTTAAATAAACATATGAACCGTCGTTTATGTAGCTGTAGACTTTTCAGCCCCTGCCGCTGCTGCACCAGCCAATAGTTTCCGTTTTTGAGCTTCCTGCCATTCGACCGGATGTTTGCGCTTGATGTGCGAATACATGTTCGCATTGGAATTCGTCTTCAGATCACAGACACTGCAGGAGTAGAGCGTTTGTTCGGTGTGCAGGGCACGATGTTCCTTCAGGTAAATCTTGCGCTTGAACCGCTTCCCACAGAACTCACATTCGTACTGATCTTGCGCGTGAACCCCTTTCCGGTGCTGGTACAGTGTGGTGGCGTTTTTGCACCGCTGATGGCATATGTCGCATTCGAATACTTCATCCTCACCCGGATGCACGTTGCGTGTGTGTGTTTTAAGACCCCGCGCCCCATTCACCCAAACTCCACACTGGGGACACTGCCGTTTTATGGTGACCTCCTGCCCGCGATGAAGCCGTACGTGTCGTTCGAGGGCGGGTTTGGTTCTGAACTCTTTGCCGCAGGTGTCACAGATCTGTTTCACATCTTGACCGTGCATGTGGCCGATATGGGCGCGCAACGACTGACGGCTCGATAGGACTTTGCCGCACAAATGGCATGGTACCTGAATGTGGCGTAGCTCGTGTGCCTTGAGCTGGTAGTGCTTCTCATACGTTTGGTGGCATTTATCGCACTTGAACGGTCGCTCCTTCGGTGCGGAATGGTGGCTGCTGTTGTGGTGTTGGAGGGTGTACTTGCTGCGGTAGTTCTTTTTGCACAATTCGCACCGAAAAGCGTTCGGTTGCATGTGGAACGCAATGTGATCCAGTATCTTATACCTACGATAGAACTTTTTATTGCAGCATACGATAAATCCTCGTGCGTCGTGAACTTTTCGCGAGTGAATCTGCAACCGGTGGAATGTGGGGAACTCATTGGAGCATATATCACACGCGATGGAGAAAAATTCTTTGATGCGATTGTTGTCGTCTGCATGTTTATCTGAACCTTGTCCTTCTTCCTCGTCCATACTGAGTTTTTCAACGTCAGATTTATCATTTTCAACGCTGTCGTTATCTGGAATTGCGCCTCCTTCGCGACTTTGTTCGCGAAGACTTTGTTCATGAGTTTTAACTATGATGGTGATCTGTTCGGTAAGCAAGGAATCTTCCAACTGATCTTCATTGATGTTTCCGTGACCAATCGTTTTGTGAGTTCTTTTCGGTTTCTTTTTGTGTGGATCGAACGGATCATCCTCCTCATTACCTGTGCTTTCCACCCGTTGTCTATCGTGCTTCTGCTCCAATTTTAACAGCTCCTGTGTACGCAGAACATACTCCATGAAGGAGTAAAATTCTTTGACCTTATCCACACAAGTATCACATACTTTTTGGGGTAGATTATCATTTTCTAAAAACTGTAAGCAATAAAACCAGTGTTACATACTTCTGCATTTAAATTTCTTTGTGCATTGGATTGTTCATAGGTTCACCTGTATGTGGAATAGCTTATTCAATTTTTCACAAAACATTTGTTCGTCATTGATGGCAACATCTCCAGGACGTTCCAAACACAGTCGGCAGCGGTGCATTTTATAAGAAACGTGGTTGATGTTGTTATTTTCAAGTTATTCCTTAAATTGCGACTTTTTCTCATATCATGTACGAATTTGGGAAAAATGTAAACAAACATTGACAGTGTTGCCAGTACTAATTGCAAATGCAATTTGTCAAACTTTCACTGTGAGCTCTGACCATGTGTGTATGTCCATAAACTCCAAATTTCTCTCGTTTCCTTGTTGGCATACCGGTATAAACATCAGGCCATAAATAGTTTGTAATTTATCTCAATATGTTCTACTAGTTTTGCAAAAAAAAGATTATATTATTTAGGCCAAACATTCCAAAGAAAATTGAATGGTTTTGATTTGGCTCGTTGTTCCCACGACTTTGTTCGCTGCAACAAATTAATGTATTTTTTTACAACACTATGGAAAACTTTACACGATGGAAAACAGACAGTTTGAAAAATTTCAAACTAGTAAATGTTCGTTGTAATAGTACGACTATCATCCGCAAATAGTGCCCTTGTTGTTAGTCCAGTTTGTATGAGTAAAAATGAACAAAGCGAAGGTTTCATCATGGCTTTAAATTTGACAACCCATTTGCGATTGAGAAATGCGTAACGAACTTGTTGATAGCCAAACCAAATACCTCTCAGTTTCTATGTACGTTTGAGTTTGTCTCAGTTTCTTGAGTATAATTGAACTCTCAAAAGAAAGGCACACAAGTTTAGCAACGCGAATGTCTTACCGTGCAAATAAACGTAGCGCGAGATTTCTCGCTGAGAAATTTCGCGCTACGTCTATTTACACGGTTACGCACGCTGTCAGATCGGAATGCAAGATGGTGTCTGTGACAGTGTCAGTGGACCTGCCCATCACGATAGCTTTTGAGGTGAAACATTTTTTTTTCCAGGGGGCAAAAATCGTTGAAGAACCGAAGAGGTTTTGATCGCTGTGCTTGTACGCGTGTGTTGGTAAGTTCGGTGTTGATTTGTGACGTGAAAGCAGCAAACTCTCGAGGAAGCTGCTGGTTGCTGCTTGCTAATTTGTTGTGTGTGCTAGACCTTCGCAAAAGGTGGGGACGTGGAACGGCTGAACCGTAAGCAAGAAGCAGCAATCGTGCAGTTTTTAATCAGAGCAGCATTCGATATCGTCCGGGATTGTGTGTGTGTGCGCGGAGAGGAACATCTCGCTAGCAGGAAAGAAGAAGCATACGTTGCAAGCAAACAAATTTCCCCGTATCGAAAGCACGGAGGAAAAGAGTGGCCAGATGCGCTGTCGTTGTGTGCGTAGTTGCAAGGTGTTGAATGTAGGTGTAGTGTAGAATTTACCGTAATCCCTGACCAAGCTGCTGCGCTGCGACCTGAGCAGCGAAACCGACCTCAAACAGCTCGCCTGACTAGGCATCGGAAGTGGAAGCAAAAAAACACGCAGCAAACCCACAGTGCATCTCGCCATCATCGTTGAAGCATCATCGGCCAGGTGAAACGTCGTGTGTGCTGTAAGCGGAATAACATTAAGTTCGACGTGTGATCCATGTTACGCTACCATAGCAACAGGCGAGAACGCGAATCTTCGAGGCTGCCCTTCGCGGGGGAATGAAGAAAAACGAGTTGAATTGTGCAAGTGTTCATGCCCGCAGGTCTGTGAAGTTTTCGTGCACACGGCGGATGTTCGACGCATCAACATCAGCCTGACCTGGTAAGCAAGTAGTAGTGGTGTGGTGGCAGTTCGCCAATGCGGAAGAAAATATGGCGATGTATATTTATGGTTCCCACATCGGATTGCCATCGATGCGATATATCGAACACACGAAGCGTGTCTAGGCCGCGACGAACGCAGCCAGGAGCACATCCTTCTGGGCAGAGTGCGATGTGGCGATCGCAAAGATAGCGCAGACGGTCTATTTATAGTGCGATTCGTACTTTGTTAACACCGGCAAAATCCGCCACCTCGACCAGCATCAAACGCGAGTGTGCGAATTTTGTGTTTGATCCCGCGAGAACGCGCACGAAATGGCACGATAATGGCTGCGGAGCTCCCCGACGGAACAGGTTCGCCTCGGAATACTTTCAACATTTTCCATCTCGTTGCCTCCACTTCTCAGCCAGCAGCGATATCGGGGCCGAAAACCGAGTTGGCGTTGCTCCAGCTGTCATCGGTCTGACATTCGTTCAGTTCAGCGCACGGTTCGGCTTGTTGAAGTCAGGCTCCATTCGTCCGCGGCGCTGTCTGTGTCAAGGCGAACGCAATTAAAACGGGGACAGCATCGAGGGCTGGTGATGATGCCCCAAGACTCTCCGGCTCAGCTCTCCCCTCCCTCCACCGACCCCTCCAGCGGTCCATCAACCTGTGAGCCGTTTGTCGTGTGGTCGAAGAGTTCGATGTGTTATAATTCTGCTCCACTGCTGGCACACGTTCGCTGCTGACACTGGCAATGGATTTTCTGCTGCTCGTAATCGATCGTTGTGTCATATGTGTAACGGTAATTGTACAATTATTCTATACCCCCGCGGGGTGTAGTCTCGGGGAGTCCGTACGCGAAAGGTCGCTGGCGTCGTAGCAGGTGATTCGAAATGAGCGCCAACACCTGCCCGGGACTGGTGCCGCCGATAGAGCCGCGTCTGTCGTTGCTTTCGATAGAACCTACATACATAAGTTCTCCATCTGCGGGGTACATCACAAGTCGCCTACCTGTTGCTCCAGTAACCTAAGCCTCTAGCATCCCTGCGTTGTTAGTCGATAGAGCAAGGTCAATTGTTGTTGTTGTTGTTGTAACGCACATCTATTAAGACGTTCAAAATGAAATGGTAACGATCGCAGTGGCCCGCGGTATCGCCGTCTTTAACCAAGTAACTATCGTCATTGGAGAGCAATTAGTCCCTTAACCGTGCCGGTAAGCCTCTTATGATCTGACAATTACAACTAAATTAAACATGAATTGTGGGTGAATTTAAAAATAATCGTATCCTGTTAGGTTTTATTTTCTTAAACGAAACCTTGTCTTTCATCTGATCTACGTTCGACTTACTAGTAATGAGTCACGCAAGTATGGTGAAACCCCGGCTTAAGAAAGATCGATCCATTGAATGACGCACGCATGTAAATTCTTGAATGTTGCTGTATCTACGACACCGGTCACATTGGCTGTAGAATTTCCCAGCTCTTCCATGTAACCTGTTGTCTTGATGATAAGGCAATCATTTGACGTATTGCGACAAATTGTATGTTATTCACGGTTGCAGTATCGCCGTACTGAATAACGTTTCCAACGCGCGAACCAGTCCAGGGAATGCTTGATGTTTAAAACAGTCGTTTTCGATGCTCGTGCATGCCGCATCCGATGGATTCTGTCATGTTGTAACCGACGAAAGTCTGAATACTGCCTTATTATTCGTATTTTACTTGTTGTCTGTGGACAAAAGTTCAGGGAGTTAAAAAAAAACATTTTTGCAATATTTTTTTTCCTGCATGACATAACTTTTGCAAGTAGAGAACTTCCTTTAGTGGCCCCTTGAATCAATCTGCGGTTTCATATGAGGGATTCTTATCACCTTAATCAAAGTGCGCCGGGTGCTTGCTTTGGAGCAGCCGGACTCGAATGTTATGATTTCAAATTGATCATCATGTCGAGCAGCTTCCTACACGAGCCGCGCATAAAAACAAACGCTTCTTCGTCGCCCTCCCGATCAACCAATGCAATGCAGCTCTTCGTCATTTACATTCCTCGGGGTTTCACCGGCTCTGGCGGGGATTCTTTACGCGCCTTCTCGCCCGTTTGCACGTTCGGCTTCTTCATTTCGTTTGTAATAATTAATTTATAGCACAATTCGCTACCACATGACAAACACGCCGTGGTTCTGCTGGTGCTGCTGTTGCTGCTATGCGCTCTTGCCGGGTTGGTTTGTCGTGCTTAAATGCGCGTGATTGCATATTCATTGCTGCTTGTCGTAGCCGTTGCCGGTCACCAACGTCAAAGTCGCGCAAGGTTGAACCGTTCGATTCCGTTCCGTTACGACTGACCCACCGCGCCCCCGTGGTCCTTCTCTCTCTGTGGACAGGGTTGTAAGAACAGGCGGGTTGGAATCCAACTAATTGCACGACACTCGACATATTTGCGTTTGCATGCACAGACAGACTCGTTCGCACAAACATAAGTGCATATATACGGGGCAAGTGAAGTAAGGGACGCATCTTTCGCTGTTCCTTCATATCCCAGAGCGTTTCAGCCAGCATTTTATCCTCCTGTTAAGAGTGGGAGCTGAGCGTGACGAGGAAGCTTAAATTGTTTGACTTGGCACAGATATTTCCAATACGGCAAATTGTCTCCTTTTTGTTGGTCAGTATTTTCTGTTTTAATTTCGGTGCTGTTCACTTGCAGCGAGAAAGGCACGGTGCCGCTCATGCCACGCTTTGTCCGTTCGCGTTGGCGACAGAAGTACGCGATCGAACGCCACTGTCTTCCACGTGCTGCGGTACGAATGACCTTCGACGCGGATGCTGGGACAAAATATGGATATCGTTCGTCTTTGGAGCAGAGAACCGAGACAAGTCTCTTTTGTTTTTATTTTGTACACTCAACACTGCTTTACATAAGACATTTTATTTGCTTTGCTCATATCGACGGAGTTGAGTCATCGGTGTATTGACGGATGCTAATATCCTGCTATGTTAAGCCGGTTTGTTGTTTGTTGTAAAAGAAGCGAAGGTACTATTATCAATATTGTGGTAATTTGAGTATTACTTAGCTAGTGAATCCCCAAGTTTCCGGCACATGCTGAAGCTAAACGATAAGCAATCATTTTCTATGCCGTGCGATGATGCAATCACTCAATCTCACCTTGTGATAACCTTTAACGGTAGCACTTTGAAAAGATTGTTTTTGCCTATGGTATTGGGAGGAGACAATGAGTGAAGTAAGTTCGCCAAGACTACGTTGCTCTTGTCGTTGTTTGCTACCTTATCAAACGTGCCCTATCTATACAACGCTCTGCCGACTTTGCTGAAACAACCGTACGCATCTAATACACGGGAGGGAGAATTATACAGCGCGAAGCATCGTTCTAAAACTGATAAGGGGCACTATTCTCGGACTGGAGATGAAGCTTGTGGAACAAACATAAAAGCTTACTTTTTTCTATATTTTCTCAGATTGATGAATGCACAATTCAACTAATTAACAATTTGGTGAGGTTTTGCAATTGGTGGATTGCATGGGCAAAAATTGAAGAGTTAACGATAAAATAAGAACTTTACAACGAGAATTTGATTTGGCTTGTAGGCGACTCACAACAGCTTACGAAAGCAGATGTCTCAATTTCGCCCACGCGTTAGTTACAGGTTTACATCAGTGTGTACGTGTTTTGCGGTCAGTTTGATAGGTTCGACAAAGTATTTTTCATTCGTGAGTAAACGCAACTTAAAGGCCGTTCATAGCATGTTCTGCAGATAGTAGTTAATATGTCATGTTAATTGATAAAGCATATGTTGTTTTGATTTTTGTTATGTCAATCCTTTATAAACCTAGTTAATAGTTATAGTAAAGCATCTTGAAACAAAATCGTCGTCAACGAACGTACATTCATTTTTTATCATTTTCTGTTTCCTTTGGGCTTTTCATTGTTTTCTTACATTACACGTTGCAACTATATAACAATATAGCATTCCTTAGCATGGTTTCACATAATATGCATCAATTGTTTCATGTTTTAAAACCATCAATTTTTTTTTATTTATTTATAAGTATGACGGCCTTGGTGGCCGTATTGTCAAAACCATCAAATGTTTTGATAAAAATTGACTTGGTCTTTCAAGCCCTGGATCGATTAAAATGCCTAGAATCGAAAGTTTGATGTTTTCAATTTACGTAACCTGCCATTTCGAAGCGTTCGTAAAGATTTAGTGAAAAATATTTTAATATTCTGATTGAACATTTTTGCAAAGTCGTTCAAGACGGTATCATTACATATTTCCACATCTGATTCTTAGCGCTCATCTCCTTTTTGTGCAGTTAGTACAGTGTTTTTCGAGTATTTATTTAAATTAGTTTTGGATAATAAAAATACCCACAATTTATACCTATTTCTTTTTATTACTATTGTTTATGAACCAACCAAAAGCTCTTTGCTTTTGTTCATAAATAATGTGTAATTTTAATCTCAGTTATATTTTTTCTCAATCGCAATTATTATTTTATTAAACAAACACGATTAACATTTTCGTTCAGCAAACATGCCGCAACAGATCTTCGAAGATTGTTTTACCCCTTATGTCTGGAAGGACAATAGAGGAGCCGCTACAATGACGAGCGACCTTACTATTGTGCAGCGCATTAGACTCACCAGATTCCGGTGAGCTGGTCATGTCAGTAGGATGACACTGGAAGATCCAGCCCGTAAAGTCTCTTCAGTCCACCCAGATGGCTAGAGGAGGCGTGGTACGCCCAGACGAACATGGATATTTGCGTTTTTGGACAGCATAGCGATTGTAGCGCCTGATAAGTAATTCAGTAAGTAAGTGAGTAACTGATAACCCTTAAAATTGTCTCTTAACGTTTGCAAATAGTTTAACGTTAACACAACAAATTCAGTATGACCGCTACGAAGTGTCCAGGGTCTACTGATTTAGACTCAAAATCATATCATATCAAAATCATCAAAATCATATTGGACAGCGTTCCCATACAATTTGAACTTTCTCGTTCATTGTATACTGACTGACAGTGTACGGTCAGCAAGACATATCCATCATTTGTGAATCCGTGTCCGTGTAACATGATTCCCCGCCATTGCTCGTCCTGCTTGGGTCGTTTCATGAAATGGGGAAAAATGCAAAATGTCAGCCCCGAAAAAATGGCACAGCGAAAGGTTATTCATTCGCTTCGCCTTACGACTACAGTCGTCGTCGTCGTTGCCGTTTCGTTGTCACTTTCATTGAAGTAAGTCAGAGGCCTTTTCATCATTGCCTTGATCGGCCTTCAACCACCGCCCAGTCGTGCGCGATCATAAACAATTCGTACACACGCCTGCTCAGCACCCCCATCCGCAATGCAATGCGTGTGCATCACCATTCGCAGCGCTTGGGCCCAAGCAGTCAGAGACCCGGGTAGCATGAAGCATCGGCCCCGCTTTCCGATTATCATCAGAGCTAGATGATTGTAGCAGTGCTAGAAGGAAGAGGCTAGTGGCGGAGCGCAATCATACCCCGGAAAAGTAACAGCCAGTACGACGCATCGGTCAAGGACGACACGAGAGCGCCGATGGGAAAAACGCGTGCGGCCTAATCGGCACTGCTGTTGATGTTGTTATCACAGAAGAGCGTTATAGGGTTTGTAAATTAATACCGACTGTTTTGCGTAGGCTGCTAAAATCAGTTAGCGATCAGCGGACAACTTGCAATACACGACCGGCGTGTTGGACACGATGTGAAATAATGACATCGAGGCTCATTCGTTTCACCGGGCATACCGAACACGCGAATTGTGCAACTCCACTGGTGGGCTTTGGGCTTCGGTTAAAATTTCTCGCATTTTTATCCACCCGCCATGACAAATCGTCGTGGATGGAAGCGAAGCGACACAATTTTTCCACAATGGCGCTACCCACCGAACGCAATTGCACACTGCACCGGTGGGCTGTGTTGCCGTAATCGCAGATGTTACGGTGAGTTTTCCATGGGCTTTAAAGCCTGCCGAAGAAAATGCTGCTGCTGAAAATGTTCCTGTTCCAGCCTAATAGCATACAGGGGGAGGTGCTTTTTGTTCGTCATTTGCCAACGTACGAACTGCCTGCTGCCAGTGGAGCGAACTTTTTCCCTTGCTGCTCTCACTCCCTTGCTCGCTCGGTGGAGGGTATTTTTGTTTTCATCTTCGCCGTAGTAAAACTTAGCGCGAACTGATATTTACGCGTCGTATCGACGTAATCAGTAGGCGAAGTTGGCTGTACGGATTGATTTAGTGCACGCTCGGCTGCCTAAGAACCATCCGGCCGACGGGAGAGGGATGGGAATGACGTCAAAATGTGGCTCAGTGGGTTACAAACATGGCACACGGCGTTCGTTCGCCGTTCGCGTGCGCGTGTTATCAAATCTGTCGTGTGTCGATGTTGCCAATCTCTGCCTGATTGCTGGTGCAGTAGAAACTAGGGATTTGCAGCCAGATCGAATGGCTTCTTAAAGCAATAATAAGCTTGGGGAAATCGCCCATGCCAAAACAGGTTATCTAACTAAATGTTGAACCCTATTCTGTTTGACGATCGAGAAATAGTTTTTCTTTTAAACTACCATAAATTGCTCGGTAAGCATAAGATCTAGTTTTTGTTTGGTTTTGAGCAATCTGCCTAAAATTCTCTATTGAATCACGGGCATGCTGAAGATAGTTTGAAACCAGAGGTAGAACATGGCTCACAAAACTCATTGCAACTATTAGCACAATGGGGCTGTGGAACCTTGATTACGAGGCGCCATCTTTCGTCGTGCTATTAAATTAAACTTTATTCTATCTTCTTGAAATATGCACACCATTCTAGCGAATTTTACTTAAAGCTCAAACATTGCCAGGTCTGATATAGATATTTTGTGTGCAAATTTACGGTCTTTTGCGGAATAAATCGCATATGAAAGCAATCAAACCAGTTTGGATGTATAAAACACATCCATTGCCACATTTTTATCACCCGTTCGAAACTGTTCGGTGGACTGCGTAGTGTCCAAGGCACAGCCATCGCCGTCCACGACGTCGTCGTAGTCGTCGCACCATTAAAAATCCATTTATCGACCAAACGGCAGACAATTTGACCGAAAGCACTATAATGGTGCAACGACGTGGTTTGGCAATCGATCAACCATGTTCCGATCGTGGAGAGTGAAGTTAACGCGAGCAAAGCATCCAAAATTGAAGGCACTACATCGACCTATTGAAACCGTATAGGTAAAAGGGTAAAGATAAATAAAACGCGCCCCAAAACTGTTTATCAGACACACACACGCGCGCGCGCGAGCCCGTTCGCCTGGCAGACATAGAGTGAGAGTTAGCGAAATTCAGACGACTACGGATGATGCAATCTCTGTTGTTGTGCTTGTTCGTTTCGACCATTGTTCTTCTTCTCGGTCCAATGTTGGCCGATGCCGATGGAGGAATGCTGTCGAAGGTATGTTGCCAGACTGTGTGCGCTTCCTCGCCTTACACCTTGTTGACTCTTCAAAGCGCGTCAGACGCAATGGAACGAGTAAAGCGCTGTACCGTGGTCCGTGGTCACAAACATCTGTTAACACCATGTTTAGTGGAAAGGAAGTTTAGGTGTGTGCGCTGTTTTTTTTTTGTTCCATGAAACAAAATTGATGGTAAATGAAGCTGGACAGATTTAATGAGCTAAACAAAACCGACGTTTTGAACGCTGGTGTGTGTGTGTGTCCCATCAATGGGAGTTGATGGTGATCGTTTGGTGTGGGATTTCGTTGAAACCTGCCTATGAACTCGTTTTTTGTTTCCTCAAAGCAACCGTAATAACGCCGCTGATTATGATGTTTCCCGCCGTGGATGACAATTTATTCCATGGACGACAGACACTTGTGTAATGATTGTGCAATGACATCAGGACGCTGTTGAAAGAGCACACTTATCAGTGGTGGCGCGTGTGTGTGCCAAATGGATTGTTTTGAATGATTTGTGGCTGCTTGCGTGCATGGGTTCGGTGTCAATTTAGCTAAATTTTTACTTCAGCGCAGATTAATTACACATTGGCAGATCGTTCTCCTACGACGTCTCTAACGCAGTTGCTAAGCACCAAAAGTGTCATTGCTCTGAAGGACGATGCTCCTGCCGCTGGCGCGTGTCCTACAGTGGTGTGGCTCCTGGATGATGGTGCTTCTGCGTTATATGACGCATACGACGATGATGATGATGATGATGCGCATTAATGCTCTGCGTGCTGCCACGCGTAACGTTGATTACGTCGCACAAGGCGGCAGCTCAAGTCGTCGTGGAGCGTCCGAGGAACTCAGCGAGCGGTGTCGTCCGAGCTGGCCCAATTTCCTCAATTATCGGCAATCAATTCACTTTGATTATAACAGTAATCGCTCACCGTAGGATGCTTTGGTTGTTTGTTCGTCTTCGAGCTCGTTATTTTTATAACAAAAAGGCGTATAAAAAGTGCAACAGTGTTGTGTTTCTACAACAGGGCAACCAATTTTCTTATATACATTTACATTTTTTTCAACTACTAGTAAAGTAGTTTAGGACGCCGGACGTGTCCCTGTCCATCGAATCCTGATCGCCAGTGTATAATATCTTCGGTTGCCTCGGTCGTCGTGCTGCACTGTTCAATCACTTTCTCTACCATCAACACAACTGGTGTCTGGTTGAGCTGAACACATCAGAAGGGAGTCGCAATTGCCAAAGCCGGCAGGACCGGCCTTTGGTCCCGGCCATTGCAGCAGGTCCTCCTCTCAGCACTGTCACCACTACGATCGAAACCGGCAACAACCCTGCCCGCACTGTAACGCCGAATGATTATTTCCTTCACTTTCGATTTCTTCACTGTGTTGTGTGGCGGGGATTCGGCGTGAATTCATCGCGCCTCCGGCAGCACTGACGACGGGTGATGTGATGTTTTTGAATCGGAGTTGCAAAAACCGGTTCTGCACCACCACCGTATCGAACCTGTCCAGTGCACATAAACAAAACAACAACAAAAAAGAAACTCTGCCAGTGTTTTCATCTATCATCCCGTGGCGTGGAGTGGCGCAGGCTTACAGTGCAGACCGGCTACAAAGCGTACATTGTGCTATGCAAAAACTCACAGCCCGGAAGCGTAAGAATAGCGCTGGGAAACGATGATCATATTCAATCCAGTCACGGTTCATTAAAGTGCATTAAAAATGCAATTCACATGGTATATGGCTTATCACCGGTTTTGGAAGGGTGGTGGAAGGGAAGAAAACTGCAACAGGAAAAGGTGGCATATGGGGTTTTTGCTGCACCCTCTCGAAAGTGCTTTGGATGGAACCGTTAAATGGAAAGTGATTTTGGATGCAACTGCTACACAGAAAGAAATAAAGAGACGTGATCGTTAAACGGCACACGATCATGACCAGCATAGGTATAGAATTATTGTACACGAAAATTAACTTAGGGCGGTTAGACGGAGGTCAGGTGTGCAAAAGTATGGACTTACACCCCACAAATTGTGGTTGCAAATCTTTGGAGCGGACATCAACTATGTTCAATCCGATATGTGTTATGGACATCTGTAATGCACGCAGCCAAGCTAAACCAAGGTTTAGCTAAATGCTAAATTTGAACGACGTCATATTTCATACATAACGGTATTGATAGATATTGCAAACAAAAAGTAAGTTGGTTGGTTTTATTCTATTTTAGGAATAGCAAATGCCTTATAAAAAAAATGACAGCAATTGAAATACTTAGCCCCCCTCCCCCGCAGGCTTCACCGATTTGAATGCTTTTTTTTTGTTTTATGATACATTCAGCTTGGTTACGGCATAATACATTACATTGTGTTATTTACACACTAAATTTTCTCATTTCGTTTCAGCATTATTGTCAATATTTTACTGACTTTCAGTAAAGCAATTCGTTCGTCGTTATATATTTTACTGAAAATCAGTAATTTCAGTAAACGATTTTACGTTTAACTGAAAATCAGTAAAAAAAAACTGGGTTTACTGAAAATTCTGCAATCCATCGGCCTATCGGTCTGTCAAAAACGTCAAAACATTACACGGTGTCAGTCCGCGCGCAGTTAAAATCATCGAAAAA
>KB673057.1:193816-216853 GCA_000349145.1 Anopheles dirus
TTTTTGCACAGTGCGGTGCTGTGCGCAGACTGACGTGTGCTGTGCGCACAGTGCGAGCACACGCACTTTGCCCAACACTAGCTGCAGGACATTGTAACCTCGTTCCGCATCAACAAAAATCTGGATGTGGAAGAGTTTTTCGTAAGTGCTAACGATTTTTACCAGATTGTTTATTTTCTGAATAAACACGAAATGGATGTTGTCTTGCGGTGTTTCTGGTGTTTTCAGGTGTTTTTAAAATTACCGAGCATACGACTTCCGTCAATAATTTCCTCCTTGTAGTTCAATAGTTCAATAAAAGGCTTTCGCCTAAAAACTCGATTCGTTTTTAGTGAAAATAAAGAAAATAATGATTTACTGATTTTTCGGCAACCCTTTGCTGAACTTTCAGTAATCAATCTGTCATTTTCAGGAGCATCCAGTTTTACTGAATGATTCAGTAAATACACTTTTACTGAAAGGATTACTGAACTTTCAGCTCATGCAGATTCAGTAAAACTTTACTGAATTGCGGTAATAAATTTTTAGTGTGTACACACTAAATTTTCTCATTTCGTTTCAGTAAAATGTTTTACTGAAATGAAAACTGTGTGTTTTGCTGTGTGTTTTACTACTACACAGCAATAAACTTTTAGTGTGTAGTTTCATGCCACATTATGCCATTAGTGGGCCCAATTTAAACCAAAAACTTATAATACCGGCTTGGACCTGCGCACGTTCCAACTTCCAAGTTCATCGGTCGCATAGGTTCTGCCATCGCTGAACTGTCCGGGAGTTGTTCAGCTTACCTTTTATCGGATACATTTGCCCGAGAAGGGTCATTTAGACATAGGCTTTTAATGTGCAACAACTTTTCACTACTTCGAGTTTTGCTAATTATATTCCAGAAAATGTATATATTTATATTTACTGGCTTTATATTTACTGGAACAGTACGAGCTTTGGCGTTTTATTTACATGCACATTTTATGTGTATACAAAATTGGCGTGAGAAGCTAATGTTTAATGATATTTTATTGTATTCTGAAAATAAATATCATAGATTAGGCATTGTTATTGTTGTACGAACTGGACTAGTATTTATGACTAACCTAGCGAATTAGCATACAGGAAGTAATAAGGTGAATTCTCGAATTCGATACGATCGTTTTTGTCTCATATTGAATCTTTATAATACTCGTATGATGTTTGATATTGTTTCCATTTGTAAAACGTGAGTACCTTCGTGACCTAAGCTACTACCGTTACTGGATGGGGTAGCTTCTTCATAATTCTTTCAAATCCATCGCTACACTACAGCTACTGCGATGTGAAACACTAGATGTTCTCGAAGTCATGAAGCCGATATCTATTTCTGCTCCGTTGGAGGGTAGACCGGTTTGTTTTACCAATATGTTTATTTTCATACTCGCGCTAACCGCTCACGCACGGCAACAGCTCACCACACGGTGACCAAAAACTCTCGCTCGATGGCCAGAGATCGAAGAGAAACCTCTCAAAGTACGAAAGACGACGCCGGGAATATGCGCCCCAGCGTGCGCCATAGACGAACATGTAAAGGCGTTGTGACGGAACTGAACGACGACGACTACGACGCGATGGTCTGGTGTTGGTGATGGTGTGATTCAATCCATGGCCACGCGCATCGTGCGACTACGGGGCGAGCCTAATGCCATGCTGTCGTTGCACACATTCATGGCAGTGGAGGCGTTTGCATCACACCCTCTCAAACGTCCTCTGCGGTTTAAGTCGGAGAAACGTATGCTTGTGTTCTTTGCCTGTCCCTTATCTAGCACTATAGGGTGAGTCCCCGATAACTAACTCCGTCTTTCCGCTTTTCGTAGGTTCGTCGTTCTCGTTGCATGATGCAAGGTTGTTGAGATCGTTTGTTGAGAATCTTCTGGCACCGGGGGTGGCAAGTGTCCGCACGCTCCCGCGCATACAGGTGCACCTGTGCCGTTCGCTTCGGATTTGATTAACCTTCATTTGTTTCGCTACGCTTGAACAGCAACGTCCAATGCGTCGTTTGATAAAGTCCCTCATAATACCCACCGGCAGAGAAGAGGGGAGATCGCTATGTGCGATTCAAAAGGGCTCACGAAGAAGTAACAGGAAGGTTAGTAGTACGATCAAGAATGCGTCACGTCTGCTAAACAGCAAAGCACAGCCGTAGGAACTCGAACGGCGATGATAAAGACAGAAACACATCTGCTAGCGGACAACAGTTTGCTTTGCTCGTTTGTTTTTGTACATAAGGTTCGGAAAAGGAAACACAACACGACAACATTTTCTCCTTGGTCGTGGTCTTGGTTCTATGCTGACACTTCGTAGCAGCTGCAAGTTCAAGTACTCTAACCTTCTAACGCTTTTGCTTTCATTACATTCTCTTCCACACCACGGTTCAGTAGCCTAGTAGATAGCAGCAGAAACGGTGTTATACGGCACAATGCCCGATGATTTGTCGTTCAGGGTGTTTGAAATCATTTTCAGTCGTGGCCCATTGCGTGCTCGCCCGTCGCCTGCTGTCTGCTTGCGCTTGCTTATCGAATTCGTCGGCTACATTTGCACATCGCCTCCCGGGCAGCCGCACGGTAGCGTCATTTCGACAATGGGGTACGTGCGATCATGTCTTGGTGGATTGATTGATTGTCCAATTGATTAAAGTTTGACCCCCGTGTGCGGCCGCGGCCTGTTTGGGGGTCATTTGATGTTTTCTTTGTTTTTGGTTGTTCACTCTCCGTTGCGACCCGTCAAAATCGCGTAATGCTGTTTCTTTTTAGAAACATTCTGCAGGAAAGTTTTATATGCGAACAACCACAAGCAATTCACACTTTACCGTACTGTGCGTCATTTTAGCGGCTAGGCGTTTGTTGGTTCCGCCTTTTTTTTACGTTCCACTGTTGTTGACGTCAAACTTTTTTTCGTCTACCGTAACATAGATTTACAACCAGATGGTTCATCCGAATCAATGTTAAGAAGAAGGTAGCGGAACAGTAGAACTTATCGGATGGGAAGATAAGAAGAAACAGACTGTAAATACGAGCACTAAAATATTGTTGTTACTATTCAAAACTCAAATTCTGATGGAATAATTGGACACATAAAACGGTGTGCAACTTAGTAGCCGTGATGCTGTTTCAGATTGATTAATTCTTCTAATTACGTCGATTTGGGGTGACGCTGATGTTGTATTGGGGCGATGCCGATCTTCACACGACTGCGCTGGGACTAAAATGCCAACTCTACCGTCTCTAAATCTAGTAACTCCACATTACGGCAGGTATGGCCAAGAAGGTCGTTACGGAATGTTATGTTAGTATGTACGTTATACCAGTTGAAGTTAATAATCGAATGTAACTATGAATGATTCCATCGTGTGTACAGATATTCCAAATTCAAAGATACGAAAACGGGAGAAACGTTAACGAATATGCAAGATAATCATATACATTGAATACTACTATGATGAGATGTTTTGCTTACGCAGCTGGCTCACTAACAGATTGACAGTGTTTTTTCTGCTGCTGAGATCTCGTAGTGATGACTAATCTGTGCTTCAACACCTGCAGCACGTATACGGACGATTAATCTATAGTCGGATGACAACCGCACGGAACAGAGAATAGAAGCATGTTGAAGAATATGCCATATACGGCAGAGAGCAATCGCAAACCCACTATCATGTAACCTTACGCTATGAATCATTCTGCTGTAAATGAATCTTAGATGCAATACAACAGCTGTGCAAGCTTAATCAGACGTTTGCGTGGTTCAGCAAATAGTAATAGATGTTTGTTATTTGTTTGTTTCTTTCCAGCATCGACAGTATTGACGACATTGGCAACGGCATAACCACACATACGGAGCATATGCACACGAGGCAGAGAGTCAGAAAAACGTTATAGTTGCCAACGTGTCGAGAGTTCAAAACTGCGTAACTGCAAATTAACACTTGCCAAGCGCGGTGTCACTAGACACCCATAAACGAAGATAAACTTTAGACTATTGATGCTAGATCCATCTGACGGACATTTGATACTTCGGGCATGACGTGTAGAGTATTAGGCATCGAAGGAAGGCGTTGATTTGCATATGTTTTAATAAGTTATTTGCTAGTGTGAACTGTTTAACAGCAACATTTTTCCTCTTTTTATCAACAGTTACTTACGAAAAGAACGTGCGAGATTATCAAGTTATTGATACCCAGTGCATTACACAAGGGTTACATTCGTGTTAGTGTTAGCCAGAACAAATAGAACCCTTTCATAATCCCATTTGTGAATGCAATGTGCATTTAGGTGACATTTTGATCGCACAGCACAGCAGACGTGTATAGATGCGTGAAAATGCGCGGTACAAGTCGAAATACCTTCAACTTGAACTTCCCGCTGAGGCGACTGCTGCTGCAGAGTGCGCGTGCAGCCCGAGGTAGCCCACCGCTCGGACAGCGACTGTGTGATGCGGAAAAAGGCGGCAACAACAGTGGCGGCAGTGGCGGACATGGAAGTGGCTCCAATGGGGGCGGAAAGCATGATAAGACTGGATCGTCAGGTCATGGCAGTAATAAGGTGGGTGCATTTGTTTTACTTAAATTCTAATCACCTCGCAAGCTGGTCTGATAAGATAATCGAACGTGTCGTTGTGTATGTGTCCGCTCTTTGTTTCCTAACAATATTACCTATCAGTCCGTCGGTTGATCCTGCGAGCGCATATAAACATGATGATGCACCGGTTGGGGATAACATGCACAGACGTTGAACGTTGAATATTGTTTTTTTTAATGTACTATTTTTATATGAAAAGATCTTTTTAAAATTAATTAACACAAAGCATGATAAAATTTCATAACAAACTTCCTGGAAAATGAATTATTTTCAACAGATTTTTTATATCTTACCTCAATTGGAGTTCAATCCTTGTACGGTGTAACTCTTGTACTAAATGTATTATACTTTATTGTCTAATTTTACTGCAACACATTGCGTAACATGGAGGTTGTTAAATCTTTTTTCGAAATTTCATGTCATAATACAGTTTTGTTCTATTGTCCTCGCGGTCTCAATTATCTCAATCTCAATAAACACAGTTTTATCTTTCTCCGGCTTAAGCGGATTATTCCTTTAATATCGGTATCAAAAATTCAGTAATTTATCATGTTTTTCCTTCAATTGCAGCACAATTCCGATGCATCTTCGCAACATTCGGCAAACTCGCCGGGTAACCTGGATCGTGGAACCGCGAGCTCGAAGCTTACCCCAAGCAGCCACAAATCATCGCACAGCTTACACAGCAAGGGTGGCAGTTCCGGTGCGGCTGGCGGGGCTACCGGTTCGAACGCATCGTCCACGGCCGGGAAAGTTCCCGATGAATGTCCATTGTGCTATGATGTGTTACCCTCGAGCGATGAGTACTATCCGCTGCTAAACTGCAAGCATTACGCGTGTCGAGCGTGCCTGGAAAACTATCTGATGATCCAGATCTCGGAGTCGCGCACGGACATCAGCTGCCCACAATGCTCGGACTCGATGCATCCGACCGACATACAGACGCTCTTGAAGGCGTTCCCAACGGCCATCACCAAGTACGAGGACTTCATGGTCCGGCGAGTGCTTCTGTCGGATCCGGACTCTCGTTGGTGTCCCGGGCCCGATTGTACCTATGCAGTCATCGCTAGCGGATGTGCCTCCTGTCCGAGAATTTGCTGTCAGCGGCCGGGATGCGATGTTCAATTTTGCTATCACTGCAAAGCGGAATGGCATCCCGATCAGACGTGTGATGCGGCCCGTGCCTCTCGCCAAAGTCCTACGCGCGCCCTGTCCGGTAGTATTAGAAAAAGTTCACAACATAGTAAGATTTCTCTACTTGGTTTCTTCTCTCTATTCGCTATGCCTTCGGCTTCACTATCCAGTAAATGAAACTCTTTCAATAGTTGCTCTACTTTCCGTACTTCTGAATCCTAATCTTCACAACAAGCAGCTACTCTCTAGCACTACCTTGCCTATTGGGTTTCTTTTCGCATATGTAATTTCTTTACTCTGTATCCGTCTTTCGCAGAGGACGAAATTAAACCGTGTCCTAGGTGTCAGGTGCTCATCGTGAAGATGGACGATGGTTCCTGCAACCACATGGTGTGCGCTATCTGTGGTTCCGAGTTTTGCTGGCTGTGTATGAAGGAAATCAGCGATCTTCACTACCTTAGCCCATCCGGGTGTACGTTCTGGGGTAAGAAACCCTGGTCAAGGAAAAAGAAGCTACTCTGGCAACTCGGCACGCTGGTCGGAGCGCCTCTTGGGATCGCCTTGGTGGCGGGCATCGCCGTTCCAGCGATGATTATCGGTAAGTTGTGGGATCGTTGTGTGGGATTTTTGTTTTTCCTATGTATACCTCCGGTACCAGTAATCAATATTCATCAATCCATTTTAGGTATTCCCGTTTGGGTTGGACGAAAGATACATACTCGATACAAGTCAGCCGGCAAGCATAAACGCAACTTTGCCGTTCTAGGAGGAGTGACGGCATCGGTAAGTTTGATTTAAAAAAATCATTTTAGTTACTATCACAAGTACCAGATGATTTTTCAAATTCCACATGAAACCCCAGTAATTTGGATTGATTGTCAACGGCTTTGATAGGCCACATTTATCATTGTCACTAATATTTTATTGTCATTTATCAAATATTTTGTTTGAATTTAATGATAGGATTTGGGTTTCATGAGTTATGTTAGTACATTGCTCTACAAACACTAGTGCATCAGATTATCGAAAAAAACCCATATTATAAAGTTATTACCAAAAACTATATTGTTAAAAATAACGATGGAAACAAAACTGATAACAAAAATTAACAACAAGTTTAAGACACTTATCAGTATATCATATTGAAACACTTCATACCAAATAATTTACCAAACTTCAATGTGTTATAGTAAACATTTGTGAATAAAAAGACGGCGACAGCAGGACAATATATCCCAAAACTCATAAATCACAGTGCAAATAGTATTTAAAGTTGTCCTCTCAATATGGGAATGTTGGATACTCCCCAATGCAAAGATAACTTTTTTCTTAATATCGACAAAAAACTAAAGGACAAAATCTCTTTTAGTGAAGTGCTACATCAGTTCACTTACATAGTCAGACAACATATATTGCCATTATTTTCGGTTCATGTCACCAATATCGCTAGGTGTAAGAATGTTTCGGTTGGTTTTTGTGATATAAACACAACTTTACGAGTGGTTCACTTGCAATGATATGATCTATTTTGTAATCAACACTTTATTTGAACAATTTTTAATTGCTTTAGCGGAAAATGTTTCATTTTAAAAGCTTGCCTTTCTCGGTGTCATAAACATGCTTTTGAGCATACTAATCCACCAACCCTGCAATAAAATTGAAATTGCTGTTCGCTGTGTGTTTATGTGTGAGTATGTGCATGTTCCGTTTTTGTTATCAACGTGATTCCTGTTGAAGCACCGATTGAAACCAGTTGATAACCTACCAGGTATATGTGTTGTTGTTGACATGAGATTTTAGTCCAAGGATGGCAGCGCTTTCCACAACACTTGTTCTCAAATCGGTAGGGGAATCTTATCGTCTCGATTGAAGTGTAGCAAAACATGTATGCTCCTGTTGTGAAAGGTTGTGTGCGCCGATATCCTTAAAGTAGTAATTCGTAATGCTTCGTTCGGAAACATTCTTTGGATGGATGACAAAAAACACCTAGCGCAAGTCTTGCTTTTACAAGTTCGTGTCGCAATAAGCGGTTACCGACCAGCCCTCCAGGCTTAGGATGCCTTCTTCGTAAAAGTCTCGTAAGACGTCCAACAACCGTTGCTCGGCTGCCGGATTCCCGATAGCAATGTCTACCGAGCCGATGCACAGCAGTAGCGCGAGCAGTAGCGACTGTCGGTACTCGTAGTCCATCTTGTTACGGCTGTACCCGAGATCCGCTTCAATGTCGACGTCCATCTTAAGGCAGCAGGACTTGAGAGCCCCATAGTAGAGGTCGAGGAGTCGGGATGTGTGCTGGCGCCGTGTACTGGACGGAATGGACGAAATCAGCAGCAAGGCAAGGTCGTTCGTGAGTCGGCTGTACGTTACCATCTGCCAATCGAGTATGGTGCAGCTGTCGCTGCGTTCATCGTCGGATTCGCCGCGAAACAACAAATTGTTGCACCAGAAATCCGTGTGGGTGATTAATCCCATCGGTTCGATTGGCTGTAGGAGTGTCTCTATCAGATACTTCGTTTTCGGGCGTATTTTGCTCAACGCTTTCAGCTCATTTTCAAAGCCTGGTTTATGCTCAAGAAACTTCGTCAGTTGAGGCATCCCTTGTTCGACCAGCTGCTGATAGCTTTCCGTCGCACGTTTTGTTTGGAAAAGGAACTGTGAAGCAAACGTTAGCAGAAGCGTACATATCAGAAATCTTTTGCGAGTGCAGAGTGTGCAAGTACACCGTCACCTACCGGATACTTTTCGTTGAGATCTACTTTCTTCTTTATCTTCACCCCGAGTGAGAGGGCGTGTATGGTTACAATGGCACGTATGGCTGCTTCCGTCTGTCCGAGTGTGAGTCCAGTTGTGAAGTTGGCTCCTTTGTAACCGAGGGAACGCATATCCTCCAGCACCAGGATGCTTTCTGCCGTATCTGGACTACCCAAGGACGATTGAGTATTACTGCCAATAGGCGCATACTGCGTGTAGAAACACGTCGGCACCGAGATTACCATGCTGCCCAGCTCTTTCGGGATGTACTGCTCTTGGAACGCCATCAGATCTGGCAAAATCTGTAAAAAAAAAAACAAAGTATGGCTTATCTGTCCGCATCGCCATCATAAGTACCGTATTTAGCAATACATACACTTGTGTAAAATTTAATTTCTCTAAGATCAAACTGCGCCTCCGTCACAAAGTATCTGCTGAATGGATCCTGCGGGAGCAGTTTTATCACAATGTCCAGGCATTGGCTGGCATCTCCCGTCTTCTCCGGGTCGTCTCGTTCGAACTCATACACCACGGAGACGGACAGAATGTCGCTTAGGTTGTTCACCCCGTCCTGGCAGCCCTGTTTCACCTTAAAGTCGGTTATTTTTATACCGGAGCGCACCTCGTGGTGTTTCTTGAGCACGTTCATCAGCCAGTCCTCGTTGATGGGCCAGCTATCCGAGTAGGTCGATTCTTCCTCCGTATCAGACATAATGCTACTGTTTCGGGTCGTATCCACTGCCTATTATTTGTGCTACGATA
The DNA here is from genome assembly GCA_000349145.1 of Anopheles dirus. NCBI lineage: Eukaryota > Metazoa > Arthropoda > Insecta > Diptera > Culicidae > Anopheles > Anopheles dirus. The sequence continues at coordinate 203,068 of KB673057.1, forward strand.
TTCTACTCCCTGACCGTCTAACGAGTGAAAACGATGTGCCACCGTTTGCTTAATCGACCGTTCGTAAAGGATTGGTCACGATTGACTGCAACAACATAAAAAAGATGGAAAGGAGGACTAAGACCTAATTATAAATATGTATATTTCTGCAAAAAAGTATAGCATGTGCGCTCGACGATAGCTGGAGAGCGCTTATTTCTGGAAAATTGCTCATCTGGAATCATTGACCCTTCTCGGAGTTGTTTTATGCATCAGAATGTGCTAAAATAAAACCAGCCATTCGTCTCATTCCCACCATTCGTTTGAACGTTATAATTACGCGTGATTTATATTTCCTTTACTGCTAGAATATCAAACGCATTTATTGAATAGGGCGTAAGATGTTTGAGGTTTTTTTTTACAATTTTAAGTTTATTCCACTCTCGATAGTGCAATATAACGAGCAACACTTACACAGGGCATGCACATGTTTCTGCATATCTATTCTGGATATCAAGGTTGGATTCGTTCCTATCATACCACTATACCCCAAAAGTAAATGAAGCCACAGGAAGAGATTCGCGTATTCGAAATCTGTGTGTATATATTTGTGGGAGGTGTGTCTACGTACTGCTCTGACCAACGCAGGACTCAATTTCCCAGGACGTTGTAGGTCAAGGGCATTCCGATTTGCCATCCTGAAGACCAGACCGAGAGAAATTGTGTCGGGAAAAACATCTACTTTTTCTCTTTCTCTCTCTCTCTCTCTCTCTCTCTCTCTCGCTATCTCTTCCTCTTTCTCTTTTTATCTAACTCTATCTCTCTTTTTCTTTCTCGTCATCTCATCCTTCCTCTCAAACACTATTATTGTCAAATGACGCTGAATAACTATCCCGCTGATGCTAGCGCGTCATAATTGTGGGTGCTGTAGAAGGTCTGGATGCTGTGACTAAGATGGTCAACTGGTAGAATGTGACTTAATATGCTCACTTGTTTGGACGAAACTCGAGGGTGATGAATATTTTATCGAAATGGTCGGTTTTCCCCGTTTCTCGACACAGTGACTGAGCATCAATAATATTTTAGTTGTATGTTTCACTCAATTGGGTGCTTCTGGTTCGAACAATGCGTATTGTTTTCCAGTTGCATCTTTGCGAGAGAGTTTGGATTCGATGTTTTTTTCACGCCCTACAATTCACCGGCATAAAGAAGGCATAAAACATCACGAGTAGTAGTGTGTTTCGCTGCACCTGAATGGATTTACACTATGCTACGCTGTGTGCACCCTTGTGCTTAACGCGGTTTAATGGATAACTCACGGGACTGATGAAAGAGCATCCGTATTCAATTACCACTTCCGGAATAGGGGTGATGTGTTGGACGAAAAAAAAACACGCACATACAATAACTGTGGTACATATTTTCTACCGTGCGTTGGATAGCTAGAGTGTAGATCCTTCCGAAGGTGGCACACCTTCCTTTGTTAGGCTACCCTTAGCATGATGTGCTTGACTGGTTGTTGATCTGACTGAGAGAGTGAACGGACGTAGAACATGATTGCGCGTTTTCTCCTCGTTCCACGTCCGCAACTCCTCTCGACAAATCCATATGGTTTTGGAAAGCAAATATTCACTTTTCGCAGCATTGTTTTCGAATTGTCACTAGAAACACATATTCGCTCAAGTAAAACTCAAGCAGTAACTTATAAAGAACCAATTATGTCCTTTTTCTACAAAAGATCACCAGACTCATGGTTCTGTTCAACCCACCAGACAGAGATTAAGTTAAATGTAGACTTCTTACCAGCACTGGTACACTACACGAGGCACGACTCACGAGACGGCAGAACGATTATGTTTGTCGTAAAGAAAGTAACGCCGATGGAAAATTCTGTCGTATGGTTTCCACCGTGTTTCACCCTCTGCCACGCAGCAGCAGCACTACTGGAACTCTTTCTTCTTCTCCCCAGGCTCGAAGATAGCGTTACAACTGGCGGAGAATCGCCATCGGTCGTCATTCAGACTTTCAGCGTGTTGTTCCAGCAAACAACCACAGGCACATCCAAACGCGACGAGTCGTACCAGCCAACTGGCTGGCCTCTCGTCTAGCTGGTGAAAAGCGAGCTGCACCTCTCCGTAGTGTGCCACACTGTATGTAGCGAGGGCTCGTCCTATTACTACTTGCCCGATGCTCCAGCTGGCTGGGGGGTGAAACACATGTAGTGAAAATGAGAACGAATACTCCGCTTGCGTTTTGTTATGCTCGCGCAGAGAGCCCGACGCTATGCCGTTGTACCATGTGGGAGACCGACGTCGGCAGACGCGACAAACCGTATCCCCACGTTGGCGGGAGAGATTTCCCCGAAGCCGACCGTGCTTGGAAACGGTAGTGCATGTACGCGAGTGTTCCGCGGTTCTCTTGTTTTTCTCTTGCTCTTTGTGTGGGATGCCAATGCTCCAGTTGTCGTCATCAAACGCGAGAGCCGTCGACGTGCCAGAAGAAGTGTGCAACATTAATAAAAATAAGCATCGGACTCTCGAGACTGACAGACAGATGGATTTTGGAGGGTACTTGCAGCGGCTGCAACACACCACCAGCGTAGCCCGACACGGACACGGCCTGCAAGTGTTAGAACCTTTTACAAGCGAATGCGACACACCTCGCACGCGAAGACGGGCGAGGGAATAACTTCCGGCTAGGGTGCTTGAACCTGAATTTCGAATATGTTGAATTAGTGAATCATCGTCCATACATCGATAGAGGAGAACGGAATGTTCGTTGGCCAATTTGCATTGTTTTGAACAAATGTTGTTCAACGACGGGCTTATGCATCATAACTTTTAATGTACCGTTGATTAATTTGTAATTATATTATTATAAAATGGGATTGGTAATTAGCAAGCATATTAGAGACTATAACGCGATTACACTTTCAGCAAATTCCCCGGTCGTCTCCTTGATGTTTGTATCAAAGGCTTCACTATGGGGATTTTATTATTTTTTAGTCCCATGTGTAAAGCATGTGATGTTCATCGTTCGATGGACGCAAAGCATAACACATTGGTGTTTAAATTTAAGGAACTACAATAGTTAGAGCATCGAATTTTAGGTACTTTTAGGGTAAAATTTCATTTAGCCAATATATGCGAAAAATATTACCCATCGCTGCTGGAACGACATCATAGGCATGTAATTTAAATCAAATTTTCCCCCATCTCATACCCGCAATCACGAACACAACCCACAAACCTCGTCGCTTTCGCTTCGACTGGGTGGGGTGAGATCTAACAAAATCGATCGACCAAAATGTAGGTTGGCCATAGAATGTCGGTGGTTCTGTTCTTTCCCCCCTACTCTATCGAGACGGATTGCACCCCAATAGTTCCCGTTCCCACGCGGCGGTTTTACGTACCACCCACCCCGCGGTGGCAAGCAAACCGTGTATGTGCGCGCGTGTGTGTATGTGTGTGTGTGTGTGTGTTTGGGGTTTTCTGTCAAACTATTCAACTATCAGCGTTGGGTGAAGTGAAGCTTAGTCGGTGTTATGTGCACACGATGAGATGCTGGTTTGAGGGAAGCATTGCGATTAGCTTGGCTAGTAATTCGATTTATTGGGGCTAGTTTTTGAACTTAATTATTGCATGATTGATGTCATCGGCTATGCCGAAATGCGAAAGTGGTAGCAAGTAGTAGAAAGGGCAATATGTGGCGAAAAGATGGCACGAACAAGCGAACGACCAAGCGAGCAGGTGTATCCAAAATTCGGCTAGTACATGCGACACGATTTGATCGTTCGCAGCCGCTGCCGGGGTCGTTTAGGATGGAAGCGGTATCCGTTTCCTGTTCCATTGCTTGCTTGCCTGCCTTCTCGTGCTTTGCTGCCGCGAGCGGCTTGAAAAGAAACTCATTTACCCGGCAATGAATAATGAATGAATCACAACAACATGCATTGAGTGATTCGGATTCATGCGCGTTCGTATAATCTGTGCGTTTTTCGTTGGCGAAACAGTAATGCTAATCCTATTCGCCGAACCTGCTCGTCCAATGTCAGCAGATGGACTGCCTAATAAATTGACGTAATTTCTCAGCTCAATATGCTGACGTTCGGCTAGAATACGTGTACGTGATGCTAGGCATCAACTGTGTTTTTAGAATACGAAAATTTAAACAGAACCTTCCCATGTTCATCATTCCATTCCGTACCGTCCTTATTACATCATTCCATTACTCCACGTTGGTCGGTTCGTTTTTCTTATCGTGTAAATGTTTGCAAAAGACAACATCTGTTGAATATTTTAACAAATCGCTATCGCCATGACATTTCTGCAGCGCGTGTGTCCTTCCTGTACCTGGCGCCATCCGAGCGAGTGAGCCTTCCACCGCCTTGAGGCGATGGAAAAATATTCCTTGATCGACGATACAACACCGCGCTAGTAACTGAAGGACCGCTGGGAAACCAGCATAGGAAAATACCACAAAATCGTTGGCTCTCTATGTACTCTTACTGGCGGCTATTTGTTGCGGTTAACTATGCTCGTTCGTGTGATCTTCTGCTTCTGCCCTCCCCCGTTCCCGGGCATCGTAAAGCCTTTAACCTTTAACAACGGAAAAGCTTGCTCCGTCGTCGTGGTGTGCTAACCGTAACCTCTCTCGCTCGTTTTAACATTTCCTGTCGGTGGATGGCTCGCACTGGCCCAGACTGATCTCGTTGTCCTAAATATAACCTAAAGCGTGCGGGGCGAGTGAATTGCAAAAGCATAATCCCCCCTCCTCGCCTCCTCGTGCAAACACAGTGTGACGTCAGTGGCGAACCGTGAATGACCTACATTACGGAAAACGGGAAAAGCTTTCCATGCGACGACGACGACGACGACGTCGACGGTCCTTTTCTGCCGCCTTCCGCACAGCGAGAAGAACCGACTGGGAATTCGCTTTGCCCGTGGGTGTGGCGTCGATGAAACGAATATTTTCTCGAGCACTTGTTGTTTGGAATTTGGATGTTACAATTTTCGTACACTTATTGCATTGTACGTAGTTCTGAGCGTGGTTCCGTCACTCCGTATTGAAAATAGGTTCAAATTGCTTTCCGGATCATGTCTACATACTCTTTTTTCATTTAAATTGCATAGTAATGTTTTGCCGCACAACAAATATCGTAAAGATGTAGCCAGATACACAATATCATGTTCTCCCTAAAATAATTTACAAGCAATAAAACCGGGGCACGTGATGCTGATTTAGGTTGGAGATCATAACTTGCTAGTCCATGGTACGACTCCAGTCAATACTATTTCAAACCTTGATGTGATACTTTATTATATTTTGTAAAGTTGCCCATTAATAGTTATTTTGAAACAATTTTATATTAAAACTTACGTGACTTCGATTGTGGTATTTTCATGAAGCAATGTTTGTAATTTGCTGATAATGTAATGTGTAATCAAAAGAGTTAATGACTCGTAATTTTAATGCAAGCATGCTTCATTAATATCTAATCAACATATTATATAAACTCGATAAACATTGTGATTTAGGATACCAGGAGACCGTAGATATATGCGTCATCTAACATAAATACCTATTGTATTGAGATCAAAAGCGGTGTGGACACTAACAGAGGTTTAGATCAAACAGGATTGAAAATTTGATAATATTTCATATGTTTTGCGTTTACGAATTTACGGCTCTTTCGTGATACTTTCCCTATGTTTCCTTTAGCCATTTCAGACTTATTTCGAGTGCATATAGGCAAATAGCATAGCTTGCAATCGTTTAACTTTTCTTCATTTCTTTGAACCTTTCCCAGGTAATTGTTTCGCCTGTCCTGGCCGGACTGGCAGTTGCCATCGGTGTGCCAATATTGCTGTTCTATGTGTACGGTGTCGTGCCTGTCTCACTGTGCCGCGCTGGATGCGGAGAAGGAACCAAGTTTGAATTTGACGAGGAAGAAGACAACGGTTCCCGCAATCATGGTAAGCTCACATCATACCAAGATCTCATTCCTGTCCAGCAGCCTGCCGCATGCCGAGCGTTTGATTGATTAATGTGTTTTTTTTGTCATTGTTGTTGACCGCAAACACCCAAACATACATGCATATGCAGACGCTGCCAGTGTGGATGCCGTATCACGCATCGGGGCCACTAGTATTGGAGAGGTTAGCCTTAGTGTGGCCAGCGGAAGCCATCTCGGAGTGTCCAGCCAGCATTCGGCGTACGGTGTAGCGAACCCTTCCACCACGGCCCTTGCAGGCAGCATCACCGGGTAAGGCACACACGGTCCGGTGACTGAGGAGTTGGTATGTAATTTCTTTCGTTTGAATTTCTTCAGACACCGCTTGGAGGTACAGGCCGATGTAAGCACGTCCGAGACGGCCTCTGCGGTGACGTGTGTTAGTGAGAAGTCGGGCAACACGTTGAACGACACCGCCTCCACGAAGGCCTTGGCTGGCTCAATCCTCAGCTACAAACAGCAGGCGGAGTCCAGCGCTTTCAGCGAGGATGGAGCTTCGGAGCGGGTGCGCTTCGACAACACCGTGTCGTTTGTGATTGACAGTAAGAAAGATTCCTGTGATTTCCTGTACAGTATCCCATCGGATCAGGTAAATTTAGATGAAGAAGGATGGGAAAGCGCAGCTTCGATTACTAAATCGTCTCCGTTTTTGTGTGCGACACGCTTTCAGGACACGGCAGCTGACAAGGCGAGCTTGGGTAGCGGGCGTTCGTTCCGCAGCTCGGAACGTTCGTTCCGGGATGATTTCGATTCAACCAGTGTGTCTTCAGCGCACAAGCGCATCAACTTTGGCAAGCTCATTCCGAAGCTCAGCTCCAGTCAGCACCGTAACCTTTCCGTGGACAGTGCCACCGGTTCGTACAACATCCCGGAGAACGTCAGTCTTGAGCAGGAGTTGGAACGGGAGGAGGAAACGATGGCGACGGCGGTAGCTACTTCACATTCTACCGTACGCAACGCAACCCCATCTGCGACGCATCAGCACAAAGCACCGTCCGGCTCTCTGAATCCGTCGCCAGAATTCACACTACGACATGGCAGCGTAACGGCGAAACCGTCGACGGTCACAATTACATCGAGCAGTAGTAGTAGCAGCAGCAGCAGCAGCGCCAACAGTACCAGCAGCAGCGCCAGCAGTAGTTGTTCGTCAAACGAGGCAATTAATAGGGCTATTTTAATAGAAAAACCGACACTGGTGAAAACGTTCAACGCCACCACTCATACGGAGGTGGCCCAGAACCGAACAAACGAATCGAAACCACTGGACATGCTGGCACCGTTATCAACCAGCTCGGCAAGTGATAGTTCCAGCCAGGATCAACCACTGCCCCACTCTGCTGCACCGCCGAAATCGCGAACCCACATTCTGCGCACTCTGTTCTTTTCGCTGCCGAACACAGCGGAGGCTTCCACGGCACCGACGGAGGCGACGGTTGAGTGTGGTCATGCTACCGGCTCGCGTACGAAAACAGTGTCGGCCCCACTGTCCTCTCCACTATCGCCATCGTCCTCCTCCTCCGTATCTTCCCAATCCTCCGCTTCCTCCACGACGCCCACCGCGGGACCTACTGCGGACAAAGCGTCATGAACAGCGGTACACTAATAAGCTCTACCCAGTCGGCTGGGATAATCGGCAAAGCGACGATTGTACTACAGACAATCTCATTTGCCACAACTTGCTGCTATGAAGCAGCAGGAACGAATACAGTTTAGTTTTGCATTTTTTTAAATTTCCACAGGCTCTCAATGCTACGCAAAATGCAGCCTTTCTGCGAACATTATGCTTCGACCGGGGGGCAATTTTGTTCTGGTAGAGCGTTGTTGTTTTCTTATTACTATTACAACTGCCTCCTATTAGCAAATTGAAACAACAACAGAAAACGCATAAAAAACGATAACACAAGACTGCAAAACGCCCGAAATGAAAGATGATTCGTTCGCGTTTGTTGATGGTGGTCGCGACTGTGGCCTAGATGAAGCATGTCCGATGTGGACCCCTTCCGAGCATAGAAAACTAGCTCATCGAATCAATGGGAAAGGTTCCGTCAGCGTCGTTAGCGGAAGGAAGGAATAAAACATATTTATAAGCATTACCGACAACGAGAGCATCTATTATTATGCCAAATCCATACGGTGGGTACGTTTATAACGTTTTTTCTCTACTACAACAACCGAGGAGAGAGAATGAGAGACAATAGAAGAGAAATACGGTCTGTGGAAGAATGTGAAACATTGCTAAGTAAGACACACTACTAGGTAGAACAAAGTTGGTAGAAAAGAAGAAATTTGTGTCATTAGAAGAACCGCCACCGAGAACACCGTATAGTGTGGTACGATGCCGAGCAGACGGTGCGATTCGTTTGTTCGGCTACTCTAGCGTAACAGTTGATTTAGGCCGGGCTGTGTGACGAACAGCAACGCAGCAAATTCCCTACCCAGAGGTAGACAGATGACCAATCTTCCGTTTTTACACATCTCTAATAATGTGGGATCGATAGTAATAATTTTCTATTTAAACAATCGTTCGATCGTTCTTTGAAAGCATTCGTTTAAAGTTCACCTTCATGGACACAGGGACAGAAAGTCGACAGCATGCGCAAGAGTGTGAGCATGAAATATATAGAATTAAACTATCCCAAGTATGCGCTCGCTTTCTTCGGAGGTAAGAGGGACGAGAGAAAGGATGTTAGGTGTGTGGTAAGTTTTTCAAAGGCTACGGTTGCAGTCACCTTTCGTTTGTCATGGAGGATACGATCCAATCTTGTTCATGATACATGAACTTCCGGGATAATATCACTATGAAAGTAATAGTATCATATCAACGTAAAAATTTCATAATTATTTGAGGCATGCCAAATTGAGCTGCATGCCAACCTATTTTATTGGCATTATTGTATTGCTCAAGCTTAAAGTCTTACAATACGGTGAAGGTTGCAATTTCAACTGAACTCTCTCTCCGTCCGCGAGGCTTTGACTATCCAAGCTACGGGTAATAAGTCTGTCAATCAAAGCCAGAATTGGCAGGCCTAGACCTAGGTTGTTGTGCCAAAGAAGACTGCAAGACGGTTATTATTTTTGACAAAAATCAACGTTAGTGAGACCCAGGCGTCTGGTTAGTGTAATTAGTTTACAGAACATCAACCATATCATTGCATTTGGGCCTTCCCCTCGCACACAAGTGTTGACTAGTGCGGAAACGAAAATTCTCGACTCACCGGAGATTATTGCGTCTTGGAAGAAGAAGAAAACATATCGTTGTAGTCGTTGCTAGTTTGTTTTTTCGTTTTTTTTATCAGTTTGATGTAACTGTTTGGATATGATGCGAAAGTAAAAAAGACAACTTCTAGGGGCAAGCTCGCTGGTGGAAGAACAACCATCAAAAGCTGATTCACCATTTTCTTTGGGATAAAGTGAAGAAGAATTGGTTTGAATAAGTAGATTCTTCTCACAAATGCGACCAAGTTTCCCTACTTCGTCTGAGGAAGACCAATAATTCCAATGTAATTGCAATTTTATGTGCGAGGTACATGTGGGTTTATCGCTACAATATTTAATTTTAACCAGTTTTTGTTGTTGTTTTTATCTACTAACAACACACTGCTACGTGTTTTTTTATGGAACATCAAATTGCTTGTTTTAAATCTGGTTTATCAATTCAATTGCAAGAAAACATCCAAAGAAGATTGCTGCTAGTTTCACGGCAACTATCAATGTAAAATAAAATAATAGATTCAAAATTATTCAAAATAATAGATCATTACGTCATGAATGGAGTAAATAATGCATTTTTCTTTCGTACCGCTAAACACGACGACGTAAAACTGTGAAGCATATTACCACCTTCATTAGTAAGTTCGCAACCGTCTTATAACTCATCGAATGTGACTTCCATCGGGGCATGAATGGGACTCCCCCGAGTATCTAGCAGGACCACAGCAGGAACCGACTTGCATATTCGATTTACGCTTACCCCTTCTTTAAACAAGCTGATTAGCGTCGACGGTGCCGTAACGGAAGATAATGGTGTTTTCGATAGCCAAGGGTGCCCTACGCGGCAGGCGCATACCTTATCAAGAGCTTGAGCGTGCAGTAGGCAATGGCAACGGAAAACCTTACGGTAAGTGACATTTACTTTACTTTTTTTTTGTCATGCCGCATGACTAACACCTATTATTTTTCTTTGAAATGGAGCATGAACCAGTTTAGAGATAAGCACCTTGTTTTTCCAATTTTTAATCATTTTTATTTCGATTTTTACAGCGTTTTCTCGTACTATCAGAGTACAAAAGAACGGTCGTACCTCTACTATTTGCTTCAAAACTATGCGTGTTCTATTACCGTGGAAAACCCCGAACAGAGAGAAATAACCGGAATCATACCGGAATGATGAGAGCCGCGAATAAAACGAAACATAAACAGTGGGCTTTCCCACGTATCACTCGATCAAAATCTAAATTCGTTGCAGGTGCTGACAGACAACGTGCGGGCGAGCAGGCAGACAGACAGGCGGAAAGTTTTACGCAAGGAACGAAAGGAACGAGACAAATGGAAGATATTTACAGATGGTCCACCCGTTGCGCAAGCGGGGAATCAGTAGATAATCTGCGACGAAGAATGTCCCCCGGCCGTGCTGCCCGATGTGATGGCTTCCTCCAGGTTGGAGTCCAGCTTACGGTAGGCGGCCGTGTGCTTGCGGCCCTTGCTGAACCCACCCCGCCCGCTGCTCGTCCGCCGGCCCTCGACAACCAGTGCCAGCAGCTTCGATTTGTTATGGTACGCTACGTACAGCACGGCACAGCTGAACATGGCGAAGAGGAAGTAGGAGAAGAAGTTCGAATCCTTCTGTTCGTAGAATGGGTCCGTTCCGCGAACGATATCGTCGCTCGCTTTCGCTTGATCGTTTGGGAAGTCATCTGTATGGGAGAGCTTTGGCTGTTTTTCAACCGCTTCCGCTTTCCCGGACTGCTGGAAACCGTTCACATCCGAGTCGTCATCGTTGCCGTCCTCGGGCGAGCCTATGGCTTCGGATTCTTCCGAGTTGTCGTACGCCGGCTGGGTTGGTGCACCCTTACCATCGGGATCCAGCGCCTGCTTCGGTTCGTCGTCGAACGGAGCTACGTCACCCCCGATACCGTCTAACAACCCACCCTGCTGCTGTTCCAGGTCACCTTCGTTCCGTTCCGGGTGGGGTGCTTCCTGAGGCTGTTTTACTGGCGCCACCGGTGCAGGCTCTTTTTCGGGTTTCTCTTTGGATTTTGATACCGTACCAACTTCCGTACCGTCCGGTTTCTTCGCTGCGGCTGCACCACCGGAGTTGGGATTTTCGGGGACTGGCTTTTTCACTTCCGCGTCCTTGCTTAGAGGAATTGCGGTCTTTTCTTTAGAAGCTTCATTCGCCGCTTGGATATTTGCTACTGCAGGAACAATGTTTGCGCCGATAGACTGATTCTTTCCGACGCTATCTTGTTTTTGGACATCTTGCACTTCCACCGGCGGCTGATGTTGGTGTTTGGGTTCATTCTTTGCGACCGATTGACCGATCAGGTTATAGCCAATGTACAGTGCTCTGCAGACATCTTTCAGTTCTCTCTGTTGCTTATAACAGGGAACGATGCAGTTAAGCATGCTTCTGAACGGTTCTAATGTCTGCGTGGCCAAACTCGGTGGCAAGTTTTGCACCGTTCGTGATAGTTCCACACAAAATTCGTCCACTTCGGTGTTGGACATCTTTCTTGTTAGTTCTTTAGCAATCGTATTCTCGACGTCCGTTAGCTTGTACTCCTGCGCCACACTGAGCATCTCCTTGTACGCCAGGCAGCCGGCATCTTGAGCCAATCCACTGCAGTACGTCTGCAAATGTTGTATTTGCGCTTCCGCTGCCGTTTGACTAGTGTTCGACGCGTTGCTCTCCGTCGCCGGAACATTCGGCGTTTCTATTCTTGGCGGCGGCTTTGCAACCAGCGGTGATGTCAGTGCGGTTGATATTAACCCAACCAGGGTTAGTAATATTGCTTCGGTTTGCATTGTTTTATTACGTAGGACAGAAAACACTAAGTAACGAAGGTGATGTACTTCGTTCTGCAAGAAAACACCAAGAGAACTGAAAAGCGTTGGGACGGACGGTTCTGATCTTACACACTTGTCTTCTTCTGCTGCTAGGAGTAGCTAGCACGTCGCACTGCGATAAATACACATTTGTGGCCGGTTATTCGTTCCTTTTGCAGTTGCGAAGGGAAAATAACATCCACAAATTGGAAGTTCTTCTCTGTTTTTCGTGGTGCTCTCAACAAAAAAAAACAACAACTGCAGTCAGTATAGAGACCAAGGTCGGTATATAATGAGGTCGTTTTGACAACCATAACAAAGAATAATAAATAATAAGATTCGTCCGACTGACGTTTTCCTATCCATGCAACGCCCAATCAGCAGACGTCCACCAAAAACGGTGGGTTTTCTGGTGAAAAGTCACCGGATTTGGTGACATGTCACCGGAATTTCGGTAGCAAAAACAGGTTATTCGACGGTCTAAAAGCCGGTCTACATGAAGCGCAACTCCCAGCGCAACTCCAGGCGCAACTTGAAAAAAACATTAAATTAGCATCGCTACGTGTAGACACGACAATTTGCATGGCAGTTGCGCTTGAAATGAAGCGAGCTACATTTACTAGTTTTTATTCACTTTTATCACTAAATACACCAAATGTATACACTACACTAACTAAAATACAATATCCTTGCTACAAACATCTATATTTGTCGACAAACTAACTCAAAATGTTTGTTTCTTTCGAGTTGCGCTCAAGTTGCGCTTGAGTTTCGCCTTCCAAACCCAAAAACGATTTGACAACTAAATCGACAACTCACAGCCTTCGCGCTTGCTGTCAGTTTCCGAGTTGCGCTTCATGTAGACGGGCTTTAACACAGCAGAGGCAGTGACGATCGAAATCGCAAATTTCCTAACAATACCTGGCCGGTTGGATAACCCCCTATCTGGATGTAGTTTGAGGAAAATATTTTCCATTTTTCTGCCTTTTTCTAAAAACTCTTCAAAAGTTGTCAATAATCCTCCTACCAATCGATGGTCTACAAATGTTGGAGGCTGGCTATAACTATGATCTGTTACTGCTTTAAATGTATAACATATCATAATGTATAACATAATATATACCAATTCTCGATATATTTTTTGCAATATAACCCATAATATATTCATCACCCTCCTGTTCTGTAATGCTAAGAGGTGCGCTAAACTAAGTACATCACTACTATCTTTCCAAATCCTACCATTAACTTTTTTCAACTCTTCTAGGTCTGGAAGTATCGGACATATTTCTGAAAAAAAACTGTTGCGATAAATTCTTCTTGCTCCGGGTTATTTTCGACGAGTGGTTCTGCTTCAGCAACCAGTGCTATAGTATATGTATCCTATTTCGCTGTTCTGCATCAGTTTGGTTGTAAAGAATACTAGACGGCTTACCAAGGATCATTATTTTTATGAGATAAATATAGCTTATAGGCGATCGATGATCATACACTCCTCCTCTCTGTCGAATCTGAGCGATTTTTTTTCGAGAACATCCTGATTCAGTAGCATGTAGCTTCAGAATGTAGCACCCGTTAAAGGTGACATAACGAAGAACATTGACTGGACGAGAAACGGCGAACACATAACCGCTTCGCTCTCCCTGTGCGACGATAATTCATCTCCTTTAGAGGAGTATCAAAACCTCGTTTCGTTCATAAACGAGTTCGCCCTTGCAGCTCAAACAAGGAGTACCCACCAAACAAGGACATTTA
>KB673057.1:227119-258994 GCA_000349145.1 Anopheles dirus
GGTTTGTAGCTGTCTCAGTCGTCTGTAGCATTCCACGTTCTGACGGGTTTCGCGCTGGAGCATGCGGGCGCGCGCGGCATTCTTCTCGGATAGTGCTCGCCTGCACTATTCGTCGAACCATTCCTTTCGCTCCGTAACCTGTTCCGGTTACGGAACGGATCGGTTACGGAACGGTTACGGAACGTAAGATGAATCCGTAACCTGTTTACCAATTCCTAGTCAATTTTAAAAGATGTGACACCTTGGGAACTACGAAAACATTTTTTTTTAGTAACTGGATGTGGAAAAAAGGGAAAATTGTATTCATGAGCTCCTAGTTGGGACTAGCAACTTATTTTAGATGGACAATTATCGCGTACTATTGCAACAATGTTAACATTTTTTCAGCTAGCTTTTCTTACTTACCGGAAACATTCCCACATACACGCTGTCATTTTCGTATCCACTACAATGCACCAATGACGTTGTGCGCTGGAATATTGCACGAATGTTATGGGACGATGGAAATGAAATTAACAAATTAAAAGTTTTTTTTTGTTCAATGGTTTTTCTTGAAAATCCATGGAACCAGTAGAAATGTATCATAGATCTATTGTTTTTCGCCAGACTCAAAATATATACCAATAAGAAACATTGTTTCACCCGGTGTTGTTTTAACCATTTCAACCGAGCCGGTATAACTAGTTGATAATACAAATGACGTAGAGTTGAAGGTTAACAAACATGAAGTTTTTAAGTCTTTTTTACATTTTTCCAAAACAGCTTAAGAAAGATATATGTCTGTAATTGTAAGGTTTGTTGAGATGCTCTTTTCCCCGGGTTTTGGGATACTCCCTATTTTTGAAATTTTGCATTGTTTCCTAATTTGCATCAAACGTCGCCCCGCATCCCTCGTTTATCTCCTCCTCCGACATAAGGTCGAAGCATAGGACCTCGCGAGCGAGAGTGAAAGAGGGATGCGATGATGATTTCCCTCTCACGAAAAGACAGGGCACGAACCTGTCTAAAATGTTAGTTTTTACAACATTTTCAAATTTTTGTTAACATATTAGAATAAATAACAATATCATTCACTATAGATCAGCAATAAGACCAGTGTAAAATCAAATGTTAGTTTTAATAGATAAAAGACAAAATGGCCGGTTCTCATTCATAGTGCTCAGAATAAGGATATAATCGTTGTAATAATCGAAAAGATTCGTATTTACTAAGCTTCGGCTGGTCGGAAGATCAAAAGGAAGAAATGCACGTTTAAGAGTGTTAAAAATATTCTAGCTAGTTTGAGCTTATAATGGATTTTTAGAGAAGAGCATTGTAGTACAACCAAATTCAAAATTGACCCAAAAATGGTGCTACTACACCATCGAGAAAGATTATTGAGCATAATTCAGAAAATTGTATGTCATACAGGGCAATATGGTCAGTTGTGTATCGCATAGCTATGAACATTGCTAGATGAGGGGCCTGCATCTGAATTGGACATCGTCCATCCAGTAAGTTCACCAAATCTACCAATGACAAGCAACATCGTCTGTTCAACGAGAAGCACGGTGTTAAATAGAAGAACCTCATAGCCTAGGACCAAAGGAACGCTCTCGTGCACCAAGGAAAAAACTGGATCACTGGAGAGTTCGAAGTGTCAGACGAGCGATGTACAACGGAAAGCCTCATGCGTTCTCATAGAATCCAACAGCGGAAACGTTGCAATGGCGACTGCAGACTTCCAAACCTGGGCGAGCCGTTTAGTCTACTAGAAATCCTGCTACTTGCTTGGGGTCTCAACCGTACTGTAGATCCCCGTTGTTGCTGTAGAACCGCGTACAGTAAAACCCAAATGATTCTGTGAAGTTCCTTTGAGGAGAGTTTTATAAAAGAACAGCAACTGCGCTTAGGTTCTTGAAGAGCTAAATATATTCCTTCGAAAGTTTTCGGACCATAAACTTTACCTGCAATTTGTTTTTTTTTGTTCATTGTAAATTTGTATGTTTATTTTTCATTGTTCTTTGTTTTCTTTCTAGTTTGAATGTAATCCCCACCCCAAAGAGAAAGAGTAAAACCCCCTCAAACATCTGTACACGGCAATGTCTCACTGTACAGGTCCCACACAACTTCACGGACTGTTTGTGCCGTGCCAGTTGGCTCATCTTAGTTGGCTTACTTAACTTACAGTTAACGATTGGGCAAACGTAAATTATCATAAAAAGACATTACCGTAGCCAAGGTATCTTGGACAAGGATGCATAGCGTAAGGACGCAAGGACGCTAATCCAGACCGGTATCCAGGGTGAACGTATGAAGATGACGATCGATCGATGGATGACAAATCATTGTTGTGGTTGTGTAGTTGTAGTTATAGTTTTTAAGTGAGCAAAATATGGTAAAAGTAGATAAAATCACAACGTTCTTACATCTCTACCGAATAGAACGACAGAATCGCTCTCGTATCTGCGTTTTTTTATCGTAGTTTGTCCATATCATCCTGCGGATCTTATTGCCCTTTGGTTTTTGAGAGCAGAATTTGAAAAAAACCCGAAAACAGTTGATCGAGAGCGTCCCCTGTACGTTTGGTATTCATTGAGCTTAATCCACTTGTTCCGCGCGAGCGTGAATGTGTGTTGATGTGTTTAAAAATAAGTGTTGCCCGGCGATCTAGGCGTCGATTCGTGCGGCTCACCCCTGCAGCAAGGATCATTTGTCTCGGGTACTGGTATACGCACTCGAATCGATGCACGCGCTCGTCCAAGGGCGATTAATGCGAACGAAATCATGACTAATGGTAGTCCACCCACCGAGCCTAGGTTACCACCTAGTGATGACTGGAGGCGGAGGACGCAGCACCAACGATCACTTTTCGCTTCACCAGCGCATTGTCGTTGCAGTCGACGACGTTGAGGGCCGCCTTGCCCTGCATCAGCGCAGTCTTGTCGACGTTGTTGTTCGACTGCTGCAGCAGCAGATCGTCCACCGTTTCCGGCACCGACTGTTGCTGCTCTTTGATGTACTTCGACAGCTTGTTGTAGATTTGGTTCGCTTCCGTTGTGCGACTCTCCTCCTCCTGTTGACGCCGCATCAACTCCTCGTTCTCCTTCGACAGAATGTCCTCATCCCGCTCGGACTGCTTCAGCTCGTCCGGGATCAGCGCGTATCCGTCCGACTGCAGTATCTTCGGCTTGGGCGTGTGGATCGAATTGTAGGTCGGATTGGACGGGTGCTTCCAAATGTTCCACAGCGTGGTAAACGCACTTCGACCCTCGTCCGTACCGTACGTATGATGCGACTTGTCACCCGTTCTCATAACACGATTCTTCACCTGCGGATAGAACATAGGAGCGTTTTATTAGCACGAAGAAATCCAAAACTGCCGCTGCCCAGCTTACCATGTTTGGTGTTGCCGTTTTACGATCGTACACTGCGCCAAACTTAGCCAGCAGATCGATCAGCGTACCGGTTAGGTTGAGAGGCGTTCCGTACTCCGACGCACGGTAATCCCACGGGAAGGCATGATGATAGTTGTGCCAGCCTTCGCCGACCGCCACGAACGACACGAACATGTTCTCCACCGGCCACATGGTCCTTTATGATCGATTTTCGAAAAGTGAAAAAGCTCAGTCAAACCCCACAATTTGACACACTGCTACCACACCAGCACTTACTTGTCGTAGGGACGAGTTCCGAACATATGGGCCGCGCTGTTCACCGACCAGGTCCCGTTCAGGCTGAGCACCGTGCGGAAGAAGAACGCCACGAACAGTGCATACCAGGGGTTTTCGCCCCAGAAGTACACCGGAATGGCCGTTGGGCCAAACAGCGCGAAGATGGTGTACAAAAGTTTGTAGTGGCTGTGGGTGAGAGAAAAACAAAAGTAAAGCGTTAACATCGATTAATTTCACTTATTACACATTTAGGTTGCTGAAGTAATAATGTAAATAATCGACCACTAATGGACACTACAGCAATGTTTGATAATTTTGTGATTAACAAGCTCGATGAGCCCACATTAATATGAGGGCCTATAGGGACTATTTGTGCATGTTTACACAACGGGAAAATGGGCAAGGAACTTAAAAGCACTGAATGATTTGTCGACATTGTTATAATGGCATAAGGAGAATGGCGGAAGATACACATGACAGTAAGTGCATAGATAAATACTCTAAAAAGGATCTAACAAAGATCGGAAAAGGCACTTAGTAAGCTGTAGATAGCCTTACAAAAGGAAACTGACTAGCAAGGACAATTGATTTCATTTCATTACTATTGCCAAATAATTGTAGTGATAAAAATATGACTTTGTTGGAATGTATTGTGACTGACTGAAATCTAAAAAAAATCTTAAATCTGTCGGATATACAAAAACAACTACATACATGAACAGAATATACACACCATTAATTCAACCACACGAAAGTATAACGATTAACAAGTATAACGAAAGGACACGTCTTGATAATGTGGTACGATGTAGTTCAAATTTCAAAATAAACTACAACAAATTGAACCGAATTCGATTTTCATAGTAATTTTCCTACATCTATTTTGTTGAAAACATCTTAGTTGAAATGGTAAATGGAACAATTTCGGAACATTAACGATAGCTGGAATTGGAATGGAATTGACACAATCATGTGGACTGATGGAATGACGATGGAATGTGTTAAGTTAAATTGTTTGCATAAAATTTGAATGCAAACACTTAAGGAGTTGAATTCTACACCTTTTGTGGGCCAATACTCTATGCCTGTTCAATGGGTGTTCAATACAGTATAAATGAAAAATTGCCATTCCCATTCACTTCCTACTCGATCACTAATTATGGCCTCCTATATGTCCACTCCTTACTGTGTACTAGCCATGAGCCAATATTCAAAGTATTGAATATTATTCACCAGAAGATAGGAACATTTATTTCCCATTTTTTGCTAGCATCCAAATAAAAACGATGAAACGTGTGAAATTATTCTAGCATTCACGATAATTTCGAGCTAAATTGGCTGATGGCTAAATTGGTCTGGAATCCGGAGGTATAGAGAAAACTATGAAATTTAGCTATTTCATTATCTTCCGTTTCAAACACTTTTAATAGAGATTTAAATTCCTCATCTCATTGTAAAAATGGATGTAAAAAGGGTCTTTATTCGCAAAATAAATGTATCTCAAAACAAAACTCGACTTAATTTTGTTACGATAAAAGCAAACGTGCAGAGTAATAATTAATATCAGCTGCAATATAACTAGAGAAAAAAAGAGAGGAAAAGCAAGTAGAGGACCGAGCACATGATGTTACCGCAAGTGTTGAATTGTCCAGTTTAAAATGTAGCTTATCTATCGAGGAAAATTATCGATGAAAGATTATGTGTTGAAACTGTTAATGACACACTTTCGTAAAGAAAATCGGTTCCTGTTTTAAAGAATTACTTTAGATGTAGATTGCCCAGTCGTTACATCTTGATGTGTAATAAATATCACGAATAGCCTCAACATTTGTTGAATGATTGGATCATGAAAAAAAGATTCCATCTATCCAATTATCGTTATGAGTTATCTCCTTAACATCTAAACAGTATGTTCATATTGTGAGAGATTTACAAAAGGTTATGTTTAGAAGCTACTCTCGTTGGTTCACTGTTAAAAATTCATAACAAAGAAATAGCGATTTTCCTACTACAACACAAATCATGTAATGTTTTTTCCAAGGGCACCATCATCATAGTGCTTTTTCCTACATCCAGTTCCAGTACCAACTATGCTTGCAATTACTCCCGCACACTAAACTGATCACGATCACCTACTCAGCGCTTTGTGTAGGGATTTTTTCGCTCTCACCACCGCTTATCAGGTTCCAGCGTCTTATGGTCCTTTTTTGTGTTGCCGATGCCTAATCGTGTCCGCTAATCGCACCCGGCCCCAGGCCAGTGTATCGCAACTAGCATCGAACGAGGAAAAAACCTTTGAACCTATGATTACCGGGCCCGGTGTAAGAGTATTTCTGCTGCCGCCACGGAGGCCACGGATGCAAAACGCAAACCAGTCCACCCGACTGCCGACTCGGTCGTCCCGTATGTTTTCTCAGAACGATTGTTTCGCAGCCTTGAATCGATGACTTCCTTCCCCGATAGATGTAATTACAGGCGAGCTGGGTGCGAATCAGGGGGTTGGTGGTGCCGGTGGCTTGATTACAATAAGAAAGTTGCCACTGAAAAGTAAGTCACCGGCCCGAACTAAACTGGCACGTAGCTGGTGGCGCTGACCGCTACATTATAGACGTTTGCGGGACTAATGACAAACCAGCTGAACGTTTTTCGCACCCCTTCGGGAGCTCGCTCTCGATCGGGAACGGGCATGTGTCCACGAACACGTTGCCGGTGGCGTGCTCTGATGTGGCGGGAAACTCCCGCGCTTCCACCGTTGACCGAGATGACCGAGCCTTCGTGAACGTGTTGCGCCGAACGATCGTTTAGCCACGCTGTCGCGATCGATTGCGCCATCCGTGGTCGTGTCATTTGCGTGCGGGCTAGGGCCTGTCCTGTCTGCCTAACCCTTGTCCCTCGCTGTGAAGGGTAACGCGTTCGACGTGAAAGAAAGAGTGAAGTGCGCACTCTTCTCCGCACTCGGTGCTGGCTCCATCGATGATGGATGCTGCCGTGCGGTCCATGCGGCTGCTGTGCGAATGCCGCATGGCCGTGAATTGAACTTCAATTACTGTGTGTGTGTGAGTGTATGCGCCAGCGCGCACGTATGTGCCCGCGGGCACCAAAATTGTTTGCGCACGTAATCCACGATCGGAGTAGGCCATCGAAAAGAGCTGAGTGCGTGACCTTCGGGTGGTGGTGATGAGTATCGGCACAATTGGTAACCTTCATCTGGCGATCGGATGCAAGTGCGCTTTTCGCCCTGAATCAAGCGGTACGCGAGTGAGCGCATTAGAAAATGGCGTTCCAATAATTGCCACCATCACTTTCAATGCTGACGAGTTGCAGACGGAGAGCGCACTTGACGACGCGGGGTGTTCGGTTGTCTTTGAAGGTTTAGACATTTATTTCGGTCGTCGATCGGTCGGACTCCATCGATCGGATCGGAAAGGTCGACCGGGGGGTTGCGTTTGCAGCTTTGTGTCGGATGAGTTGAGACGATTTAATTTAACATCTCCGCAACAAAGCGCCCGAAAAGAGTTTGGAAACGATCGACCAAACGATCACACCGTACAGGAAGCGTGCCTAGTACACAATCACCTCGTCTCAGGCCAGCGACCAGCGTGCACCGTGAAACACGGCCGCAACTAATAATTCCATATCTAAGCGCACCTGAGCGCCCCTTGTCATCTAAGGTGGAGACGCTGCCGTTTCGCTGCCGTGACCAAGGACACCCGAAACACTATCCCGCCATCCGGTCATTGAATTTTGCTGCAGCCAAACCGTGCGGCAGCGCGCGATCGAATGACATGAATATGTTTTCGGCGGCCCTCGCTATCCTTGACCTACATTCTAAGCAAACGCATTCGCATCCGCTCACTCGCTCACGGCTGACGGTGATAAGCCAAAGAAACAACCGCTTCTTCGACGCGGGTCGCACGGACGAGCCAAAATTCTGGGCAGGGACAAACAAAAATTGCTTTGAATATTTTAAAACCCCCTACACCGGCAGTCATCGTCCGGCCATCGCTCGAATCGTCTCCACACACACATTAAGTCACACTAATTTATGCACGGAGCCATTTTTTTGTTCCTTAATTTTATAGCCCCCTCTGGTCGGGTTGATGACGGTTGCGTAAGATCGAGCTTCGATGGGGCATTCGTTCACAAAATTGAACTGCCCCTGCGCGACAAGGTCGCGGAGTTCTCGAACTGATAAGGTGGGACCGTTATGGGGAGGTTAAGAATATCATCACAATACATTTTAATGTCGCAATAAATAAATAAATAATTAGGAACGTACGTGCCCCACCTGCCTGCGCGAGATCAGGTCTGGAAAATGGACAAACCTGCGTGACGTTGCAGTAGACGCGAAAAGCATTCAAAAAATCGTTTGCAAAATCTATATCAAAATTACCATCAATCATGTGGAAGTGTGACCTCGTTTTTTTCTGTTGTTGTTGTTGCTCGGAACCGAACGGGAGCCGACCTGCGTTTCGGTAGATGAAAGTCGCCGAAGGTTATACAAATAAATCGTTGGCCGGATCGGCTGCTCGGTGCTTAGCGGGCTGAAGGATGAAGCACGCCAACGTGCTTTGATTAATCATGGTGCGTGTGTCGCGAGCCACCCGGCAGGTGGCGGTGCTGATTAACAAACAAAGAGGGCCCCAGAAGCCCTTCAACGTGATCTCCCCGCTCAAAACCCCAAACCAGCGTGCTTGCTGGTGCCAATCACAGCCCAGTTTGCCAGCAACCTTGTCTCCAGATTTGTGACCTCGTCGGCTGACCGTTACTAACGAATTTCGATCGATGTAGAACTGAGATATTGGGTTAAAGTCGATCGGATAGATCGTGTTAATCATGCCTCCGACAAGGTGGACGGCCGCGTACCGTCTGCTACCTCTAATTAATAAACGTCTTGATGTGGAACACAACCATGCCATGGACGGTAACTGACTGCAGTTGCTCTTCCGAATGAACGTTAAAAGAATTGATGTTTTGTGTGATTTATTAGAGTGGAGATGATGCCTCCGTGTCTCAAGCGGTTGACTATTGACATTGAGACGCACAATGTTAATCAACCGAGTGATCATTCATCACTCAAATCGAGCTCTATTCCAACACCTGACATTACGCGATCATGATCGTCAGCATCATCTGGCGGTAGATAATCTTCCGACCAGAATATGGCTTCCATTCGGCATCTCCAAGCCACAACCGTGTGCTCCGTAGCCCTAAGACCGACGGCCGGGAGGTTCTTGACTTCCAAATCCCCCAGAGTGAAAAGAATCGTCTTTCGCTACGCACACGTCAATTGGATGCCCGGATGCCCGGAAACGATCAGCGCGCTTTTGCGGCTCATCAAGCGATCCTCCACGCTACGCCTCGCTCTCGAAGCCATAGCTCACGGCGTTCTGCACCGGTGTGTCATGACGTGGAGTTTTCCCAAGACAGACCGAAAAGCGACAGACGTCATTGTAGCGTCCGTTTTGATCAAAATCAGTTGAATTAATCAAAAACGTACACACACTTTACATTGGTGTGTTCGTTTTTTTCCTGTTTCTTTCTGCTTTGAAACACAGACAAGAATTAAAGAAACCCTGCTTCCGCCATCTCACACTCCACAGGCAATCGACAATGGACGAACCGCTTCCTGCACATTTCGCACACTCACGTACACCGCGCGCACGCGTGTCGGATGAGATTGTCTCGAGTTGGGACACTTCATGCGCCACGTCAGTCGCCGCCGACACATTCGCATTTGGCAAGGATCAGCTGACAAGGATAAATCATGATTCGACACTAATCAGCTACTTCGTAATCGGTCTTTGGCGAGTAAAAAACAAAAACACAACCCCCACTGATGAAGCCGACGGTCAAATTTATTCTATTGCTCGAATTCATAAATTCACCAGCCGGAGGACGGCGAGAGTCGCCTTTGAACGGTAAGGTCAGCGCAGGTTCGCTTTGGAAATGTTGTCGCTGACTCTTGCCCGTTGCTCGCAGATCCGTTTGGCAATATTGGGACGATTTTCCAGCTCACCGAATCGCGCTGGTGGAACATATTCGATTAGCATTACGTCGCGTGTGGCCGTGCCGAGGAGGATAAGCTCGATGCGGAATAATATCTTTACACCACGTGGTCAATTCGTCATCTCCAGCGAACTGTTAAGTAACAACGACTAAGGTAGGTCACCGCTAAGAAAGCCGCTGATTCATCTGGCCGGTGGATTGACTGTGCGAGTGAAAGACTCATTTTTGGACGGGAAAATTTAAATATTTTACAAGACCCAAGCCGTTACCTATCGCGTTGACACCGCCGGGATGTTGCACAAACCGTGCCCGGGTCCGCATCGGGTGGCTTTGATTTCGCGATCGTGATGCTATAACAGTTTCGATGCTTTTCACCGCGCAGCGTAGGATGAATGCGAGCCAAGGGCACCAGACGCAGCCACTCCTTTCGCCTCCCCGGCAAATCGATAGCAAATTCAAACGAGCAAGCGGACTTTTATATTGCAGTCTCCGGTTCCCTATCGTCTCGCTTTTCCATTTCATCACTGCTTTCGAGCGCTTTTGGTGGGTTTTGTCTCAATCGGCCACACCGACCAGCGGGTTAGACGCTGAACGCGGGCCGCGCTGCATAACTTTAGTAAGGGTCCGGGCGACGAAGAAAAAGATTAGGCAATCGGACGGAGCGACACGGCCGGCGGGTGCGTTCGTAACGTGCGCTTAGTTTGGCGCTTGGAGCTCTCGTAAGATTGGGGTCTCCCAAAAAAAACCCCAAAAGACAAAACAAAAAATATCAAAAATTAAGCAAGCAGCGCGAAGAAAGCAAATGGTTTGCAATAAATGTGGTGCAATCCGGTTCGACGACCAGCCCAAGTCGGTCGGCCCGTATCGGATCCAGCAATCATATGATAACTTTTTCAAACGCACAACATCTGGAGGTCTCAGCAAGTGGAGCATTAGCCAGACGCACACAACCAAACGCGTGCGCGCACGCGCATCTCCCGCACAAGGTCGACAGAATTCAAAGCGCGAATGTCAACGATCTCTTCGTGGGTCCATGCTTTGTCCAGTCCGAAAACGGCTTCGCGGTGGTGGTGGCTTCGGACACGGTCATTAACAACGGCCGAGCCGAAACATCTCGCCGCAACAACGCCGGGCGTCAAGGTGGTGGCGATCTTTCACCACCGGCGCGCGATGCTGCGCACTTTCGTTATGATGGCGCGTTTTCAATTGCGCTAACGAAGCGCACCAGCGTTTGAGTTAGACCGGGTAATTGTGATCGATGTGAAGGTTAGGTGCATCTCATTATGAAGAGGGACGGCCGTGAACGACCGATCGAGCTGGAGTGCTGCTCATGGGGGAATGGGGTGGGGTGAGTACTTACTCCTTTTGGAACATAATCAGCGGATCAGCTTCCAGATCGGACATGTCGATCTTCTTGCCGTATTCGATCACCTGTGGAAGAGTGATGGTGTTTTAATTTGTGTTGCTGCCTCTTTCATTCCATACTCGCCGTGTGATAGAACATGCGTAGAGCGGTAACGTGCAACGATGGAAAGTGTAGCAACGTTTTACGCGCAAACATGGTATTAAATACTTTGAAAAGACGCAAACACTTGAAGATGTTGTTTACAACAATGTAAAGGAATTCCACCTCAAATTCAAACAATTTAAGATGTTGTTGAAAGCTATTAACAACTCATTATTTGCCTTTGAATGTCAATATTTGTACGATTGTCTTGGAGGACTATTTGTTCCATTGATCAGATCAAGTATTTGATACATCGGAATAGATACGGGAGACTAATATGTAATAGTAAGGATCGTGGCTCCATTTTTCGCACGATAGGATCGATACCAAATCCAAACTGTTGTGAACCCTTAGATTATGAAACTAAGCGAGTTATGGATGATATGGAAGGCATAGTTCTGTGAGGCTTTGCTATTAAGAAGAATATGCAATAATGTCAATGTCTAAAGAATCCATTAATTGATCTACAGGTTTCAAAATCATCACTATCGAAAAAGAGCTGCACAATCGCGTGCATAACACGAAATCACGGAATTTTTAGTTGATTTTCAGTTGCTTGACAATTCAAAAAGCTATGAGGAAGTTATGAGGTAGTTTTAAGTTAATCAGATATTTTGAGTCGAACTTACTCCATGGATGTAGAGAAAAGTTGCGCTCTGATTAGACACTTATTGCTTTCGGTAATTGTATTTTACTATTAAAGATCCGATTTTATTTTAAAAATTCTATGATTAGCCGAAAAATACCTTTTTTTTTAATATAAAATATTCTCATGTTGATAACATCTTAGTGGTTTGGGGGAATGTTCCTATCACATGGCGAGTGTCGCCCTCTTCGAGTATCACAGTTTACCGTACCTTCGGGTGTTTGCGGGAGAGCAGCCAACCGATGTGCGAGAAGAAGAAGCCACGGTTTGCGTTGTGCGGGTCGGCGTCCGTGTCCGAGAACTTGTGGTGCTGTCGGTGGTCGCGTACCCACACGTACAGGCAGTTCTGTCCGGCCAGTGTATGCATCCACAGCAGGATGATCCTCAGCCAGAGCTTCGCCTTGAACGCCCGGTGAGACCAGAGCCGATGCGCACCCATCGTGACACCCTGTCCAGAGGCGTACATGAGCCAGAATGCTATACAGAAACGAAGACACAGCAGACAAACTCCAGTCAGGCCTGTGGTTCCTGCTAAAGCACAACACACCCCGGTACTCACAGTAGATCGTTGTACGGTAGTCACAGTACCGCCAGAAGGCCAGATGCAGCCCGACCCAGCCGCAGATGTGCAGCAGCAGGAAGCCGACCACATTCTTCCAGACGATCTCTCGCTTGAAGTTGAAGTCCGTGCCGATCTCCGACGGCAGGATCGGTGTGGCGGATCCAATCTCCTTTAGTTTCCTGTCCACTTCGGCATCGTGCGCCAAACTGCTGCCGCCGTTACTGCTGCAGGTTTGCAGGACCTTCTCGAACTGGGCACCGGAGAGGGTCGAATCCGATTGGGACAGCTCGGCGGCGAGCTGGTGCTGGCTGTGCTGCTTCGGGTCAGTCTGTGATTGTTCTGGCTTCCGGTCGGCGATTGCCGTCGCGATCAGTTCCGGCGTTTTCGCGCACAGAATCGTTTTCGTCTGCGAATCGGCTCCCATCGTGTGTATTTGTGTAAGAGTCTGGCTGGAAAAAAATGGAGTAGGATGCAGGTGCGATCAGTACCACTAGCAGTGACCTTGATTATCATTTCTTTCCCTCCGAATCATGTTGCAAGCAAATTGATTGGATTGCTAGCGTGACATGAGCGTAGTAATTGCTCGCCGAAACCATTGTTGCCGAAGCAATTACCGAACCTTTCTCTTACCGTCACCTCGATGTGTCTCATACATGCTTTCATGCTCGTGTTAGATGCGTCAATTGCATCGCGGCACGCGCGCTCACACACCGATGCACCGCCGCAGATGCAGCGCGTGACATCATCTGAGCGCAAAAAAACCACCCGAGCGAACGAGTGAGCGTGCCGCAATCTGCGCGCCAAGGATAGTGCACTAGTCAGCTCCAGCTCCTCCAGAGTGGCACAATGGCACACATCTCTCCTTGAGTTTCAAACCGCGTGCCCTAAAGCCCTTGACGGCGGCGTGTGTAGATGTGTCGCTGATCGCTAGACGTTCGACGCCACGCCGTCAACGGTGGTGGCGTTTTATGAGTCTTCCCCGTCCACACGATGCATATTGCCGATCGTACATCATCCGAAGGGTTGTTTCGGGCCCGGAGAAAAGGTGACGGACCAATAATGACTCCCGCTCGCAAGCGGATCCGCGTACCGCGGTTAAGGTGGTTTCTTGATTTATGTCCACTTTAAGGCGCGCTGTGGTTATTAGTACACGTCGTGCCATGCCCACCCTACCACACCTGCAGCAATCCTTTCCAAGGTGTCTCTGACCCTGTGTCTCCGCTGAGTGGCCGGATGAGTGATGGCCTATCATTTTGTCACCACATTTCGGGGGAGGGAATCAATCAAACACAGCTCGAAGGTAAGATTTCCGCCTAACAAACTAGACTGACGACGCCCCGTTGTAACGCGGAACAATGGCATTTCGGCAACAGCAGCCATCTAGCCAGTCAAACGACTCTCGTTCGCACGAATGATAATGGATAATAACTCACACCTCAGTTGGGGCCGGTAGTCGGTACGCGCAGGTGTCCGCGGGATCGACGGGCAAACTGGTTTGACATTTCACCTACCACCAACATCCCGTGGCTGGGATGAGCAGGGACCCAGCACCAGAATCGACCCCCGGCTCGGAACCGTTGGCATTGGCCCTCGGTGAGAAATGGATGAGGATAAATTATAGGCCAACCGAGTGACGGACGGCGAGCGGTGGGCGGAGAGGGTGGCCCATGTGTTCTGCTGTGGCTCCTTCAGGGCCAGCACGGTGTCGGCGCGCTGAGTGAATATCGTAATTACGCGATTAGCCCGTCGCTGGACGGGCGTGCAGTTGCGGCATTATGCGGTGGTGTCGGCGGGTAAATCACCGACCAGCTCTATAAACCCTTGCACCTTTAGAGTTCCGAGAACTTGCCCGTAACCCTCGTAGGAAACTCCAGAAACTCACCTCTATCGGTCTGTGTAGAATGAGCCGGCTCACTTGCTTGCGTTGGTTTCACTTTCCGTTTCACGCGCTAATTTTGTGAACGTTCGTTTCGCTTATCACCTTCTTATCACTGATCACTCGTCTCCTTCCGGTCGAGATCACCTTCGCTGGTTTGATCAACTTAATCACTGTTTCACGTTTCACTGCCACGATCACGTCGTGTGGAATGTTTTCATTTTTTTTCTTCTAACTGAACTAAATTTCAAACTTTTCACACAAACACGTGGCAAGGCGATGAACTGGGAGGATGTGGTTGCACGCTCCGTCACCTGCTGCTGCTGCTGCTGCTGATCGCTGCTGCTACACTCACTGACCGCTGGCGGGCGTCTGCAAGGGATTGAATGATTCGAACGATTTGAATCCTGCTCTCACTCTAAACTTCCACCGAATGTACACACAAACACAGGCACACAAACATACACACACGCACGCTACACTAGTAACGACCGGTTGCCGATCGTTAGTTATGGACGCATTACGCAACTCCAAATTTCGATTTAGTCAAAAAATCGAGACTAACCGCTGCAGCTCTTTCGCTCGCTCGAACTAGGACCAATATAGGCCATGGACTGCAGGGGCCCCGAAATTGGATAGGCTCCCCGGTTCACCTCGCACCACGCCAACCCACCACAATCGCCACGAACCCCCGAACTGATCACTGAGCAAACGCCCCTCGGCTGCCACACCGAAACTTCGGTTTCCGCTGATTCGGTGGCACCGCTTCCACTGCGGATCGGGTGGAATTTGACGAGTTTCGATTGTTACTAAACTGTCCGGCCGGCTCCGAACGAGCGAAACGTAGCTGCAACGTTACAGGAGGAAAGTATTTCAAAGAAAGCTAGTGGGACACGACACATGTAAACACTGAAAAGTCCTATGAGAACACTACCATCGAAGAAGACAATAAAAAAAACGTTAGGAGTGGAAAAGCTAAGTTCAGCAAATGAACCCAACGCCAGGGTTGACGAGTAGTTTATATACTCACTCCTACCCCCCTACCGTTTTGTGTGTGCAGTTTTTTCTGTTGTTGTTGTTGTTGTTGTTGCTTCGATCGCCACAGATCACCGTGATCGCCGGACGCAGCCTGCACCGCCGCTGAGCTGCTGAGTGTGCGCGATCGAAACAGACAAAAGGTGGGCTCTGTTTCTCCACCCAACGCCTGATCGTGCTGCCTCCCTCTCTCTCTCCCTCTCTCTTTCTCTATCTCTCCTTCTTTCTCTCTCTCTCGCTCTGTGTGTCTCGTCTCTTGCACGTCACTCGACCGCATTGAGATAGTAAAACGAAAAGTAGCTGAGGCGCTAGCGCAGACAATGGTGAAAGAATGGCTCCGTGCAGCTGTCCGGGGCGTTGGGTGGGAAGCGCAAGGTTGGCAACTCGATCGTGTCACCGCCGGATCAGCACGTCGGCAACGTCGGGCAAACGCGTCGCCGGCGACCCACCGGAAGGAAGCTAACCGGAGCGGAAGGATAACGAGATGCTGGTGACGGTGACCGCCTATGCCGTATGGTCAAGGATGCTATAGACGAAATTTAGAAGCAAACGCGCGGGTTTGTCCTATGTTACAGATGGCTGGTGCACCTTGAGTCGCGAGAAGAGGGGGAGAGTTCGAATCAGCATAAATGCTCCAAGGCCCGCCGTTGGGGAGGTGGTGGTTTTTAAGTTTTTAGGCTTTTCGTCGGAGCAGTCGTACGACGGAAAACCGGATGATTTCGTAGATGGCGGCTGACGCGACGTAATGTGGTGAAATGCAGCTAACGGCTTTTAAATAATTAAAAAAACAACAAATGCCAAACTAACTAGTCCGCCAATCGTTCGTGGAATGCGTCTGCAAAATGCACGCACGATATTTCGTATTGACGACGGATTGACCACGTTTTCGGTGCTTTCACCCCGCTTGGGTTGGGAAGTGTAGGGACCCAAATTAGCTGGGGAGATTATGCATGATGTAAGAAAAAGGTTCTATATAGGTTCCAACTAACACATTAGACGATTTATGAACAGAAGTTGCAAGTAATGTATGGAACAGATTGCAACTACGAGTACAAGCGTAATCCTGAGCTACAAATGGGGGTTTAATTTGAAAAGCAACGAACTATTATTAAATATTTCTAAAAGATTGACAGCAATCCTCTACGTTTACTTCATTATTTCCAAATATCAAAAATCCTAGAAAGTTAGCAAAAAATCCCACAAATTTTTCGTGTCTTGAAACAGCACTGATTACAGGTTAGACTGATTAGCACTGATAATGTATGGAACAGATGCCAAGATTAGCTTATTTCACTTAAAATTTTGAACAAATTACAAACATTTACCAACATTTATGTTAAAAATCTTGACATGGAGTCGATATAAAATTTTCATCTGGACCGTCTCCTTCTTCTGGAGTTACTTTTGGATATGGTGATATGAATTAGTCTAGTAAGTCACGCTGTAGCGTAGTTTGTTACGTCAAAAGATGAAAGGAAGCTTGATAATATATCATGCGATCACCTTAATATGGTCAAATATCACCAAGACGATTTACGCGGTTGTGTTAACACACCGCGGTGGCTTCGAAGTGAGTATGCCGCTTGCTTCAAAAAGTGTGCAGTATGTGTCACCGGCTGTGGTAAACCTTGTAAATAAGTGAAAACTAGTGATACCCTGTTTAAAACATGTGTAGTTCACAAGGGGGCGACCGAGTGCTAAAGAGTTTAAAAAAGTATGAATCAATAATTGCTAACTAAATTTTTTCCTCTTTAACTACCTGTCCGATGTCACAACTGCAAGTACAAATATTTTTTTCTGACGAGATCATTTTACTTTTGCTTATCCCGAAATGATCAGCAAATGCATTGTCTAGAGAATGATTCTATGTTTATCTCAAAAGTTGTGTTGGATGAGAATAGATTTACTTTTGTATAGATTAGATGAATAAGACAGGAGTGACAACATATGCGTGTGTGATAAGAAAGGAATTGTCCATCAAATGTCATAGGTGGTGTGCAAAAATTACACAACATGTGCTCACGAGCCGGGCGGGTTAATTCAGCATCGGATCCCCGTATCCTATCTACATTGCGATACGATTATTTCATTTCATTTTTTTCCTCTCTATCTCTCTCTTTTTGTCTCACTAGCGGTTTCTGTGTTGTGTTTGCTATTAGGAAAATGAATTCTCATTCGCAGAATCTTCTTTTCGAGCTTTTGCAAACGCAATAAGAACCAGAAGACCCACGGGATATATGGTGGTGCGATACATGGCATTAGCAACGAGGCAATACACACGTTCAACCCGTGCTACATTAACATCCCATTGTCCAGCTTGGGGTAGTCCTCTAATGACGATGGAAAACCCACAAAAAGGTTGGCTAAACAGGGTGCAAAAAATGCGCCAATAAAAGCACAACCAAGTAAATATGATTGGAAATTATTCCCGACGGGTTGGGTTGGTTCAGTTCGGTCAAATCATCGGCACATCACCCAAAAAAAAGAACGGAAGAAACGGAAATGTAAAGAATCGTGTCGAATCATCCGCTCACTCCGCTCGTTGCGATGCTCAATTAGTTTAATCGAATTTAATTATTGTATCATTGCTCAATCTCCGCTCGGAGGAACGCTCGGGTTTATGTTGTTGTTTTGCATCGCCAGAACAATGCTACGGGCCGGAGGCTTTTTTGTGTGAAATGGGTGTATCATTAACAAAAAAGAAACAATACACTGCTCGTGAGTGTTGCGAAGCACTGACGCGGTTGTGTTTTTCGTGTCTCCAGTCCGTGACACTGCGGCACTAGCAAGAGAGCATAAGTTCTGCCTTCCCTGTCGCCTCCGGGTGTCCGGGTGTGAAGCAGAACAATGCAGAAATGGGTTCGCGTAACACACTCTCCAGTCACTGTAGCTCGCCCATTAGCTCGTCATTAATTTCCATGTGTCACATTAGTACGGCTGCGGTGGATTGCGGAAAAAATAATCACTCACACGTCGCAGAGAGCGTGTCACACATTATGGACTGCCTCAACATTGGACTGGCTCAACACCCGTGCCGAAGAAGCTGAAAAAGCACCGTCTCGCCGTTGCTCCATATGTCACCCGGGCGAGTGCGCACGTCGTCCCGTCTGCCATTTCATCAATGCGTCCACCGGGTTGCTTTGATGAAAACCCTGCCCAACGCGACCGACGTCATCGCACGCCCCGGCCCAGTCAGCCGACACTAATGACATTATATCGTACGCATCGCATCCTCTAATGGTACGATCCGCATCCGCCAATCTTCACCAAACGTCACCCGAATGTGACCGTCAAAGTGCAGAAGCAATGCAACGCCTGAATGCACGCGGCCTCTCGAGGAAAGACTCACCTTCGCAGATCGTTTCACTACGGTGCTGCGTTAAATGGCACGGACAAACTCCCTGCAAACACTCACTTCAAACAGACGCACGGTGCACCAGCCACGGAGGGTAAATAGATCAGTGGCGCACCGATGTGCAGCAAACCGCGTGGACACAACCGGTCCCCGGTCCGCGGTGTGAAAAACACAATGGCACGCAAATTTTGCACCGCTTAGCGCGTTTGTTCGACCGGGCAGCATAGGTGCCCCGCGCGTGGAATCAAAACAACGGAAAGTGAAAATAAAAGTCGTCTCCATATCGATCCGCGGCGCGTCGCCCGATCGCCCAGAACGTACCGATCCACCTTGCGGATCAATATTTAATTTGCTCGTTAGCTTATTGCACATCGTTACTGCCGAACGGCTTACCTTGAAGTGTGACGATTCAAAGGGACAGATAAGATTTGCAAACCACACAACACTGTGCGTTTGTGGCCACGGTTACGATCCTGCTGGGAAATGATGCGAGTGTGAGTTTTAGTAACACACTCTGCCCTTGAGTGTCGCCCTGGCTGTGATGACTTTTCCGCTACCACCTCGTAAGGACAGCAAACAGACCGATCGATGCTGTTTTGAAACACTGCGCGAGCTGTAGTTCTCAGCAGTTTTGCGCGTTGCCCATTGCGTTGCGACCGGCGATCAAACGGGCACAACGTTTTGCTGACACGAATGTCCACGTGGTGCCGTACCTGCGCGAGGCATTCCTCAATTTTAAGCCACACGTAGCGTTCGTTCGTTTGCACGTCGATTAAAAACACCCCTCTGCCCATTTGCATTTGATCTCTAGCACTCGCTAGCACGGAAGGCGTACTTCCCAGGGGGAGACAAAAGACTTGCGCGATGCGGCACGAGACGAACTCGCTTCTCGTGCAGGTGAAACAAAACCTTTATTGAGAAAAAATGTAGCATCAGCGAAGCCCGAGTCGCGAGCCAGCTATCGGATTTATCAGTAATTAACACGCACTGACGTTGGGTGGATTTTGTGGTCTGATTTTTATCACTTGCCTGCCAACCATTTCCGGGTGTGGTGCGTTCCGGCTTCGAAATGGAATGGCATCAAATGGGACCGAGCCAGCAGTGACCTAGACTCGAATTCGAACGCGATCGCCAACGCGCCCATGAAATCGTGACCTCGCACGGATCTCTTGACCGTGCGCTTTTTTCTCTCTTCGGTTCGTTATCAACCCTCCTATTCCCTTAGCATTGGAATAATTAATACCGTGCTATCAGCGTTCGCCAGTTTCGTTTGCTCCGGTGCTGCTATCAGAGGGCTCTCTATTGTGCGTTTCGAAGAAGAGCTCGCGTCATCCGCGTTTCCTTGACACCCGGACACGCCAACTACGGTTAATCAACATTTGACACCAGCAATCCGTGCCGCGCCGGGGCGGCAACCTGTCTGTGTTTATCATTCGCGTCCGTCCATCCGTCCGTCCGCCCGTCCGCCCGGGCCACAGGCGCAGAGGGCGATCCATTAATGGACACCGAAAAACACACTCTTTACCGTGCAAATAAAGCTTTAAGCAGCGTAAATGTCGATACGGGCCGGAGCGCGCCGCAACAACAATCGGGCACTGTTTGGGGCGGGTGGGATACGCGTTAGGATGACCATGAAAACCGCTCCACACACCCTACCAAGGCCGCGAAAAATGCTCTCCGACCCGCGCGACCACCCCACCGACACGCCGGTTGGTCAATGGCGTTGGCGAACGTGCGCCGTGAGACATTTCGCCAACCGCGCACGGTGTACTGCTGCGCCGGCTAGGCTAGCGGGCTGGAGGCTGACTGTGCTTGGTGCACGTTGGGGTGGTGGCGGGTTGTGCGGCCGCATCTGGTTGCCGTCGCTCATTACCAGCACTTGCACTTGGTAATGAACAATTTCGCTGGCCTTCGGCCCGGCACATCGACACATCGGTTGCACGCTACCCCGTACCGGTAACGAACCGGTTTTTTGTGCTGGCTCCGAGATGCTGCAATACGGTTCAAACAAGCCGTTATGCGAACACTCTCCACAGACTCACACACACACACAGCCAAACACGAGCGTGCTTGGAGCATGCCTGGGGATGGGAAGGCGCACAATGCATTGTACCGGGAGCGGCTGCGAAACACGATTTGATCTTTCGGTGGGTTCGAGAGCGATTGCATTCGAAAATTCGAAAAGGGTGTTCGTAAAAACGATACTAACAGAGAGGGTGATTGATGAATGTGAATGCTTTAAATTCGGCTGTAAAGCAAATGGGACCACGTGCTTTGGACCCGAACGACTTGGTATGTTGTATGTTGCATAATGGAGAGCATTCCGCGTGAGATCGACCAGAAAAACGGCCTTTCTCTATCGGGCGCATATCACCCGAACTGCAGTGGATCCCGGATTAGGTGGCGCTCAACATGTTAGCGTAGAGTTTCGACCATTTTCGGGACTGTTTCGTGAACTTTCACTGTGTCTAAATTTTTACGACGAGGCCCGAGCTCAGGCATAAACCAGTTCCACATTAGTCCTACGCTTTCTATGGAAGCTTCACGCGGTGCAACAATCTCGAGGGATACCTACTGCACGTCAGTATGTTCACATCCGGATCATAAATGCATGCCTATACATTATGGTGTTTTCCTGACATTTTTTTCTCAATTTGATACTATCAGGCATAGAAACAGTAAATGGGCTTAAACGAAAAAAGGAAAAAATACTATTTAATCATTAACTATAATCATGCTTATGTTTAACTTTCTAAAATAGATTTTTTTTAAGCTAATCACTAGGACTAGGCTCTAATCTTTTAAGTGAAGATTGCTTAAACCTTTTGCTGAGTAATCGACACAAATAACACGAATCCAATATATCTCCACCGTGAACTAGTGTCTTTAAAAATCTGCTAATAATGATAATGATTCAAAAATGGTTAAACAAAAAAAAATGTTCGAAAAACTATATAAAATGGTTTATCGCAAGCCTAAAGTATCTGTATTGATGTTAAAATAAACTATACGAGAAGGAGATCACAAGAAAGTTTGCTTTAGCCAAAGAACTATTAAATATAATCTGCGAAATACAGTTTAAAATTCTGCAATAAACAGCAATTCGTAGAATATATCATTAGTTACATACCAAAAAATACACACAAAAAGACTATCATAACAGTACTAGCTCTTACATGAAAATATCATGTCATGTATCTTAAGGACTGGTTTGGCGAGATTTCTTCTTTAATGCGCATAAAAGTATTCTATATAAACATAGCTGTTTTCTTAAAAAAAAAGAAATATAAAACTACATTTATTTTATTGTGAATCGAGATATCTTTTCTTCGAGCATTTTAACACTTCTCGATATAGGAGCAATTTAACTTATTTTTATCGCTCATTTGGAAACACCAATGATTTGTGCAATTTCTTAAGATATGATGCTTTTTGTGTACTGATATGCAGATCTTACAGAATACAAAAGCAACTCAAAACACTTGTTTACATTTCTTTTACCACCTTTTGGTGTACACTCAATGGCGCCATTGTGTTTGCAAACACTACTGTACTTCCATTAGTAACTTCTGAAAATGCAGTTTTATTGGCCTGCGCCTTCTTTGTGTCCATTTGGCGGACCATAAATGTTTATCGCCTTAATACAATTTCATCCATTTTGCAAGGTTTACAGCACCGCAACGAAAGGACAGCTGCATACATTCTTCGCGGCAACCGTAGGCTGGTACACGCTTTCTTGTGCTCATGCTCCCGATGAGCAAAACGAGCCAAGAAACCTTACACCGGTGGTGGTCCCCGCCGCACGAAGAAAGAAAGACCTCGGCGGCGGAAAACATACCACAACTGTCACCGTGACCTATAAATTTTCAATTAACCTTAAACTTTTTACGCGCTTTCGTCTGGTTTGACACGACACGCGCGTTTCACGAGCCGCGACATTACTCTTCCCTTTGACCCGCGGTGATCGGTAAAACCTGATTTCAATTTTGGGATGCAGGTTTTTTTTTGCTTGTTCCTTCATCCGTCTGCACACCGTATGACCGGTGCCGGTGCATCGACGCGCACGGATAGGAAAATAATTAAATTTAATTGCAGGCGACTGCTCAATTATCATTGGCAAAATACAGTTCTTATCCAGGGCATTACGGAGCGGTGGTAAGGCGCCTTGATCCACCGTTGAGCCTTTCTCGCGATCGTTTGGCGGGATCTCGTAAGGAGTGAATGAGCAGTCCTCATGCAAACACGTTGACTTTGACCAGTTTAGCAGTGCATCCTGCGCTCTCTGTGGGGTGTGTACTGCCAGCGTATGGGTGCGATCGATATGCACGATCGATCGCAGCACGGCAGCTCGTTGGGGGTGAGAAGGTGACGCCGACTTGGTAATTAACCAACTACACACACTGGCCAGACTTAGGGCAGGCACAATATCGCCGAACTGGCCGAAGGTCATTGCGTTCGGGAGGAGGCTGCTACCTTTGACTCTGGGCGTGTGTTGTTCTTTCTCTCTGTGTCTCTCTTTCGCTCCCCTATTACATCAAGCATCACCGGGCCAATGTCAGCGACAGTGACCAACCCTTGCGCGGTGCGCGTAAAAGGGCATGTTAACAAAGTGCAACGCGATGCTTAACGCGGGTAATCGACAAGATGAGTATGTACGTTCTGCAACGGGTCTGTTACGCACACCAATGGAGGGAAAAATTTGAACACTCGTGAAGCGTGTGATTGTAAGCCCTAAAATGAGTACAATACACGTGTCTACGTTGTCCATTATTAATAGCACGTTTATGGTAATAACATCGATCGCGGTTTTGTTTGCAACAGAATAATTGTTTCCAACGGAAGACAACGGCTTATGTCATTTATGGTTTTCTTCGATATTTACAAATACTTTTATTAGTTTTCTATAATAATCCGGAATAATCTAACCGTACAAATGGTTTTTTGAAATCTAGCGGATATTGTATGTTCTGAACAAAAACTTTTTTGGTATAATCGCGTATAATTAACACCCATGATACCATCCAATAGCATTTAAGAATATTATTTAACTTTACCAAATTGCTTAGTACCATGTTGCTCTGCTTTGTTCACTATGCAATTCTTTATTAAGTACAAATTACTCGTCTATCTTGCATGAGATAAACTTTCCCTGTCATTTCTGCTTCTCTTACTTTCGTGATATGTTGGAGATGGACTGTCAGTCTTTCATTTGGGAAAGGTATTTTAATATTATAAATATTTCTTCGAGCTCTAATACGTATCCGCCAATGTTAGATCACAGCATCTTTTCCAGTAATTCTGGTTGCACGAATAATGAATGCATAATACCAAATTATTGGAGTTATCGAAGCATGCAATTTGCACCACAGAATGTTTATCTCTTTTTTAAATAAATGCAGAGAGTTGACAGTATGATTTAATTCAAAGTATTACTCTATCATAAATGATGTTATTAAACAAAATAAGATTGGTAGAGAGTATCGAGGGAAGAGCAGGTGGACCCAGAGAAAGAATGCGATGAATTGAAGTAAAAATGAGGAAAAACGTTGAAGATTCGGAAATTCACACCGAAGATTTCAGCAGAAAGAGAGGGAGTTGAGTAGAAAACAGCAGACATAGAGGGTCAGTTGCACCTACATGGACAAGGACACTTTGTTTGAAATAATGAAAGAGTCAGTTAGTTAGTAGGCATTATATAGAGACATTGAAAAGCAAAGGTAGAAGTTCACTTCTCTGAAAGACATCAAAAGCATGGGAAAACATAACAAAACAAGATCGATTGCAATGCAATAGCTACGTTTACACATGGAAGGGATTATGCCTGTAATGATGGATGTATGGCACATGGAACACGATCGAACGCTGCTATGAAGTCCGTATAAGCAACGACGACTAACGTCGGCATCTCGTGCTCCATGGGATAAGCTGTATTAGATTACACAGCTAGAGCGCAGCTACAACTACACCAGGACTCTACACACTTTAAAAACTTTCCTGATGTATTTTTAATTTCCTAATGCTTATCACGGTGCAGTACTTCCAACAGAAAATTCCCTCAGGAGCACCTCACACTTAACCCTACCATCGATCACCGACAAACAGTATCATAAGCACGTGCATAATTAAAATCTCGAACCCTTGGTCATCGTATTGTCATCAAGCAGCTGCACTGCACCCAGTGGTGGAGAAAATTAATCATACCCCATAGCCCAACAATCAAACGGATCAAAGAGCCAAACGGAAATTAGCACCGCATTAGATGGCAGCGACTAGCGGGCAGCGCATCACAACGACGCAACGATCGCTTTCGATTAGACACAGGGTGGGACGATCGGCGTTTGAAATCGGGCCGCAAAACAGGTTCCGAACCGTGCGTCGCCAGCTGTAGACGTAGGTCTATTGCTTTTTTGTTATCGATTCCCTGAAATCTGCCCCAAAACCATTTCCCTGGCCTGGTCTCGACACGCAAGCACGAAAAGAAAGTGATCGACCGCAGAGAGTTAGTTAACGCACGGGCAATCCTGATTATGGCATCGATTATACGACGGATTGTGGCTGCAAGCGTCCGTTGCCACACCGGGACCGAACGTGGGCATTGTGTTTCGGAACGGAACACACGGGAGAGCGAGATCCGTGTCTTCGCTATCAGAGCAGCTCCACAGGTTCCGTCCACCGCACGGGTTTGTGGTGAGCCGGCGCTGCAGTCATTCATCGATTTTACGATGCAAAATTTATGTCCCGCAGGTAAACTTTTCTTCTCGCTGCGGTTACGTGCCCGTGCGAAGATGTGGATCCTCGCTCGTGGCGACTGGTTTGGCGAGGCGCCGAAAGACGCCTATTGTGGACACCGTACCGCACCACTCGAGGCGTTCCAAACTCCTCGACGCTAACCTTCGGTGTACGGGGGGTGTACACCTCAAGTCGAACACCCGATGCTGCAATCGCACCGTGATTGTTTGTGGTCTGGAGTGCTTTTACCAATAGAACGGTTCAACGGCCATGTACGCCGCGATCATGATGCAGGTGCTACCATCGGGGAGTCAATAAGTCTCCAAAACGCTAGGGAGAACTATGAATCGCGACACACGGTAAACGGCTTTGGCATTGTACGAGACAGCAGCACTAGAGCCGCATTCTTCATGCGCGAGAAGTGTGCCCAGATGTGAAATATGACTGAAGAGCAGCCACCAGACCGATGGCGGGAAAGATAAACCCGTGCCCTTGTTATGCACAGGCCACAAACAATCAGCCGTTAGTCGATCGATCCTAGCAGCGAACGAAAAGGAAGCGGATCACCATTTCGCGATCGTGTCATCAGCAGTTTCGTCACACACCTTTCCTCCATACGTCCGTCTTTCACGATCGGCTGCACCAAATTTGGGGCTCTCTGCTAAAACCGAAATATGTGTAAATGTATTCACCCAACCTTTGTTCCTCAGCGCTGACAAACTTTGAGCTGCTGTTTTGCTGACCTTCTGGGCGAGTGGAAGGATGCTGCAAACATGCCGCCCAACACCGTAGCTTGTTTGGATAGGGGATTTTGAATGAAAAATGTTTCAATTTCAATCCGTCATTTATCTCCATTTGGTATGTTTAGGATGTAATATCGTATTTCTCGGAAGGATCCTGATCGTCTGCGACACAGCCAACTGATTGTGGACGAGACACGTACGTACTAACCTTGGCCTAACTCCTCTTTGTTGTCATTTTCAATGTGATAAGACGAAACGCGTTGGTGTTTGACAAGTTATACCATTGTCCCACAAGCAATGCTACTAATGTTTTATTGCCTTCACCTAGTGGCTTTACTGAGCCGCCATGCTTTATCACAACTGGACAAATGAAGAGTTAATATTACGATAATAAATCGTTTGTCATGCGAATTGCATATAATTGTTAGCTGGTCTCAAGTACGTGCAAACAAATATTACAACATCGCTTTATCGATGTTTTATTAACGCTTTACTTGACAGTTTTATTATTATTATTATTATTATTATTATTATTATCATTATTATTATTATTAATAAAAATTCAATGGGCCAAATGGGAATTAAAATTCAATGCCGAACATTTCTTATTATAAAGTATATGTTTCTAAAGAACTATGGATTGAATACTATGGAAGATTTATTCAAGCCTCTGCTAGATGCAACGTTTCGTGTAAGACTAAACACGAGAAGTGGCGATCGATTTATACATATTAAACATTTCAAAGCCTACTCCGTTTTTACCTAATGCGTTTTCAGTTTCATTCATTTGCATGGATATAGTGAAGCATGTACCACATAGAATCTGGTCGCACAAAATCGGTTGTTTGTCAGGATTGGTTAGACATAGGAAAGAAAAAAAAATACAGTTTGATGAAAAAATACAAATACAGTCTAAACTTTGCTTCGCACACATTTATGCACTTTTCTTGGGCGGCCGCCCATAACTTTTCCGTACACAATTTTCATTATTCTGTTTCGCAAGTGGACCATGACATATGGCGATGCTACGGTCATTTTGAATGATTCCTTGTGAAATATTGTCATTCCTAATGTTATTTCACTGGAGCATCTTACCGCCCGGCTATTATGACAGTTTACCAAATCTCTCCAACCTAAGTTTGAACTTTAGTTCGACCTCAAAAAGGTAGTACATGCTTCCATAAGCTCTTTTTTCGTATTCCTCAAGGTTGATCACTTGTTAGGATTGTTAGGAAAACACGTTTTGTTTGAGTGTAACTGCAATATGGATGAAAAATCAATATTTTGGGCAATGTTGTTGACGAACTCGTGCAGTAGCGGCATAAATTTTTTATCCCAAATTTGTCCGAAGTCCAGCTTAGTGGATTTGTTGCATGTCAGATATATCACTAGATTGGCTAGAATACTTTTTTCATGATCACCTTCTATGTTGCTTCCGGTATGCTAGTCCAAAGGTCACATTTTTATGGGATTAGATCGCATATCGGAACATTTTTTATTCAGTATATTCGAAAACAACTTGAACTTGATTCCAAATGACTAAATATATGTTAAATAATACTTTGACCCAAGATCACGCATGAAAATTGTATCTTTCATTCGT
Source organism: Anopheles dirus (assembly GCA_000349145.1). Classification (NCBI taxonomy): domain Eukaryota; kingdom Metazoa; phylum Arthropoda; class Insecta; order Diptera; family Culicidae; genus Anopheles; species Anopheles dirus. The sequence goes on from KB673057.1 coordinate 254,838, forward strand.
ATGAGCCACCATATTTTCATCCTTTGCTTGCTTAAGCGTGTACCAAAACACGAGCTTCCAAAGCACAAGATGAAACCCCTTGAAGCGAAGTAACACTCCCCTGGCCACCTTCTACGGCACCAGTGCGTTGATCATGAACTTCAGCGTACACCTAGCTCAATCATAATTTCGGAGCAATTGTACAATGAGCGCTTGCCACACGTCAAGACCTCCTGCCTGATTCGGGCTTCGAAAACGGCATCCCACCAAACCGAACCCCATCCAAGCCCCGGCAGTGTGTGCAAGAGATGAAAAATTGATAGTTTTTACCGCGCTGGAGGTCACTGTATGGTCTTGATCAATTATTACCTTACGAGCGGCTCGTACGCAGCGTCGAGCGCAAAGATCGAGTATCATTATATCTTCATTTCGTATTTTCGATGCAAAGGATTGAGCTTCATTGAGCCGCCGTTCGCCGTTCGTAAGGATAGGAAAATTTGGTCTCGCATTGAGCATGCGACCTTCAATCGCCGCTCGGTGGAAACCCTCTGGTTTGGCTTGGTTTGGCGCAAGGGAGTGCTGGACTTTTCCCTCCAATCACTTGAACATCGTAGCTATGAGAGAATGACAACGTATGACGAAGGTCATGATCAATTAATAAAGCCATTTCAAAATTTTAATAATCTTCTGCATTAACCGGATGTATTTTTTGATACAGGGTGGCACTATAGCTTCATCTACAAACACATTCTTTACAATTTTCCTCCCACGGATGCCCTAATCATTCAATTTTCGAGTATGCTCCATCTTTTAAAAAAGAAAGGTCAGATCTTCTTATTGAAGGAAGTGTACTTTCTCCTGTTTTATTTGATATCTACATACCAGACATCACCTAAAATGAAATCAGTTTGGAGATTTGATATAAGATTTTGCTTTTCAGTTACACATCCTTATTCTGTTAAAAATTATTTGAATCGTGGCGCAACGAAATGTTTTGAATATTGTAATTAAAATGTAAAGATAAAAGTTGAAAGAAACAAATATGAAGCAATCTATTTCATCAAATGTAGTTGTGCAAGCGACATCTTTTGTTCTATTCTATTATATTCTATTTCCAACCCGGAAAGTTCATGGAGGAATACTGTTGAATATCTAGGTGTCACTTTGGATAAAAGGATTTCTTTTAAAATCATATTGATACTATGTTTTGAGCCAAGTAGACGTTATGAGAGCATTTTTAGTCTACTACCATTTCAATTAATAGAATAGCGCATAGAATGGTAAAGTTTCCATTAAACTCACCATACACCTTTGTTGAGGACATAAGTGTATTAGTGGCTGTGTGAGAATTGTAAACAGTTTAAATTGGTTTTAAAAAATCATTTTCATTTTAATTTCATTTTCAAACTATCTTCGAAGAAGTACCGTTTTTAGGTATTTTTGAATAATTGTTTATCAAGATTTTTTTAGATTAATATGCTGATCAAGCAAATTTGATTATAACGATTACGATTACAAGTACTGTTTGTTTGTTTATTTTTTTATCACGGCCAGGCCGTATCAACCCCTTGCGGGGAAGAACAAGTACTGGTTTTTGGCAAAAAAATGGCAAACTGGTTCCAACCAACATGTAATGGAAAAGGATAAAAGAGAAGGATAATATAATCGAAGATTCGATCCTCTCAATGTAATCAAGTCGCTCTGGCTACCACTTGTTTGTTCTTTTTTTCAACTTAATTTAACACTATAACCCTCCTGAATTCTCTTAACAATCTAACGTTCTTCTCAAACCTGTGCTACAGTAGTACGCTAAACGTATTGCATGAATCAGCGTTTGTTTAATCAGCTAGCGTTTTGTTTAAACTAGTGATGATAGGTTTGAACTAGTGAAGTCTAGTTTCAGGCCAACTCCTACATATTCGGGAGCAAATTTAATTTGGTCGTACTAAAAAAAGTATTTATAATCCTTACTAAGGACAATCATGACCACAGTAGGCAAAACTGGTTTGTGTGATGGGCGTTCATTGCACACGATCCATCTCCTTGATATGGATCACCATGGAAACCATTGTAAAGAGTACTACTTGGTGAAGAGGGAGACATCTCACACTGTGGTTGTCGTGGAAACCTTCGCGATATGTGAGTTTTTCATTACTTAGCCTAAACACAATGGTTCCAAGCAAGACCTAAAGGAATTTCACGGTTTCTCGGTGAAATATACTACAAACTCAGTCGTACCGTGAAAAGCTCACCACATCACATATACCTGCCCAGTCCTGTTGAAAATATTAAAGATGGCGGAATAAATTTGCATGGAATAAGTTGTTAAAGTATGAAAAATGCTGTACTTGGGTGTTGGTCCAAAATCGACAAATGACGTTGAATTATAATGCCAAATTATGCTAAAAACATGCAATCAATTTACACATTAGGGTCCTCTCAGGCAGTATGTGTTAATCGCCCATTCGGTTCCACTTGCTCCGTATTGGCGAGAGGCGAGGGTTGTTGTGATTATACTTATGACACATTTTACATGCCTAAAGAAATAATAAGCTTGAGCATCATCATGTGCTAGGTGATGGTAGGTGGAAAAATGATAATATCCTTAAATACTACCAACTGTCATGGATATTTTTATTATTGTGGATTGGGATTGGCATACGAACATTGCATGAAATGTTGGAATACAGTGATGATGCAAATATAACCGGTTTGCGGCTACGCCTCTGTGACATGGTCCCTTTCCAAATCTCTCGCATTAGCGAGGAAGATGATAGCCCGTAAAGTTGTTTTAGACTATTCAGATGGAGAAAGGTGACGTAGTAGACCGAGACTGAGATGGATGGATGGCGTGAAATCTTCTGCAAGAACGCTTGAAATTATCGCTCGCCTGATAAAGGATTGGCGATCGTGTGTTTTTGACTACTAAGCAAATAGTTTATGCATTTAAGATAGTCGTCTTCGCCAACAGTTTTTATATTAACAGGATATTTTCACCGTATGATAAACTGACAAACTAGTTACGAGTTTAACGAAGTCAAGAATAGGCAAAACTAGTAAATCAAAACCTACTTCAGGTTGTTATGGTTATGCGAAGAACTTAAAACGAGTGTAATGTTTAATTAAACATTATTTCATCATTTGACATTTATCATTTGATTTGAGTGATTTTTCAAAATTAAAAAAAAAATATATTACAATTTTTATTACACAGTCAAAACTTGCGAAAACTAACATTGCTGTTGTCTAAAAGAAGGAAAATGACATTGAAATTTTAATGTTTTCATTCGCCTAATAGCAAAGTTTAATTGTTACGACACGTTCAAAGGGATGGATATATTCCAAATATGTAGCCATAATTTTAGGTAAGCCTGTGAGCAATAATTTTACGATAAATTATTTTAATTGAAAAATAATCATTTCTTTTCGCCAGCGTTCAAATTCAAAATTATGCATTAGAAAGCTTTCGAAATTGTATGACAACAAATTTCATGAAAGTAGTATCTTCTCCCAACACTAGACTGCGCTATAGCCGAACCGGTTTATTGGTTTATGGCTTGAGTAAATTTATATTGCCGGTATGTTTGCAATCCGCATTACACTCCAGGAAGATGTTCGAAAAAATCCTATGTTTTGCTGATTGCATACATTTTCGATTCCAAATATTCTAGCAAAAATGGTTAAATGTATGCAATCTGGTCAACATGTTTGAAGAAATTATTCGAGTGAGCCAAAATGTTTGCAATTCGCACGTCTTTGTGAATAACTGTTCTACGATGATTCGGACTCCATTCGTGGTATGCATTTAGACCAGTTTGTTCTGCATATTGCATACCCTGTGCTCTTGTCGCAATTCGAACAGTTTCACGGACAAAGAGAGGAACATGTATGCAATCTGTATAACTTTTCTCATTACAGTAGCGCTACACGCGGAGAGTTATTGAACAGCGATGTTTTTAAATTAACACTAACGGACAAATCTGGTGTCAATTGACACTTTTGCAACTTTGAGCTTCGATAACTCGTAAACGGTTAGAGATATCAACAAACGGTTTTCACCTAAAGTCTTATATTTTTGCAAAGTTTTTTTTAAGAATTTTCAAAAAATTTAAAATCCGTAAATTTCTGAGATACAACTTGTTACTCCTTTCGTGCAAATCATGGTGTCAATTGACACC
>KB673057.1:263913-338784 GCA_000349145.1 Anopheles dirus
AAGCGAACGAAGCTGACCCAGCCCGGCGCGGGAGTGCAGTTGCCCGGTGTGTCCTACATGCTAGATGCGATTAATTATCGTGTTATACTTCCTCCAGGGAGACAGCCGGCAGCCCCCACCAGCCCTTAGCTCTTACGATCACACACACACACACACGCGCACCGACACGTGGCTCACTCGTTGCAGAAGCACCCGTCCTTGGAGTTCTCGCGGATCCAGTCGAGGTAGCGCGTCACGCGCGTGTACACGCCCGGGTAGTAGGGCCGGGCGCAGCCGTTGCCCCACGACACCACCCCGATCAGCTCGTAGCGCTTGTCGTCGCGTTCCGCGACCAGCGGCCCACCGGAGTCGCCCTGGCAGGAGTCCTTCTCGCCCACGCCGAGGTACCCGGCGCACAGCATGTTGTCCGTAATCATGGAGGCCGTGTAGTTGGTCTGCGTGCTACACACCTCGTTCGACAGGACCGGCACCTCCACCTCCTGCAGGATGCACGACGGCTTGCCGTCCTCCTTCAGCGTGCCCCAGCCGGTCGCCGTGCCGTTCGTGCCGACGTACGCGTTGCCTGCGGGAGAGGGAACCGACGAAACGGGGTCACATTCGGGGCGAGTGTTTGCGGCCCATTACCGGCCGGACTTACTTGGGTCGGACGGCAGGCAGATCGGGCGAATGAAGTCCGTGATCGGGACGCGATCGTTCAGCCGCAGCAGCGCGATGTCGTTGTCGAAGTTCAGGAAGCTGAACTTCTGCGCGATCGCCCGCAGCACGAAGCGAGTCTCCGGCCGGACCGAGTCGTCGCAGCGGTTGTGCTCGCCGAACGTTACCTTGATCATGAACCACATGAAGCTGCGGCGGCACATGAGGGAAGACGGAAGAGACGGTGAGTGACGGTGGTGTTTTAACGATCGCCGCCGATTCGCCCTTACCCCTTGACGCAGTGCGCCGCCGTTAGGACGTATCGGTCGTTGATGAGCATGCCGCCGCAGTAGAACCGATTGAAGTAGCTTAATCGCGCCATCCAGGGAAACTCGTTCACGCCCGTCGCCTGGCCGCCGACGATCCTCGAGGCGTCGTTGCGCTCGCCGCATCCTGCGTAGTAGAAGATGCACACGTTAATGTCGGGCTGCTCTAATTGCATTCGGGCGGGCGGTCGTGCGTGTCACACGATCATCCGGCGCAACCGGCACACGAACGAGGCCCGGGAAGGGACCGAAGCGTCCTTTAGCCACGCCAGGTTTTTCACACAACCGCCCCAGACGCAGAATTACCGTAACCGTTACCGTAAACGTGTGGCGCGGAGAGGCGATTTAATCGACAACACTTGCCGATCGAGGCCGCGATAGTGCTGGCGCACCGTAAAGCTGGTTTGAGATGCTGCCACACCACACGATTGCGTCGTTTTTTTTTTCTTCCCTACGATCGCTTCGTTAGATTCTCCTGCAGATGCGCGCAAAAGTACAGCAAAAAAAACAACAAAGCTTCACCGAGCCACACAGGCACCGAAATAGAAGAAAAAAAACCCATCCATGTAGGCGACCCTCTCGCCGTCCGGGAGATGTGCCTGATGGTGGTGGTGGTAGGTCATGTGGGTTGCTTTGTTTTCGTTTCCTTTCCGTTACACTTATGCTGCTGCAATCAATCGCATTGAGCTTTCTATCGATTTTTTTGTTTTGTTTGTCGGGCACTGGTAATATAGTGAGTGCAATCACGGCATAAGTGTGCGTGTGTGTCGCGGTATTCCTTGGGTGGCCCAGGAAGCTACCGCCGAAATGAACCTCAGCCCGAATTGGGAACACGCTCGTGCACGGTGATTGTCTTTGGCTTTGATGTTTTTTTTTTGTCGGTTTCTCACGTGTTCGATGTTTCCGTCGATCGAAGTTCAAAAGTTCGATGGATTGGAGGGTCCAGCCTTTCCGTCAGTGGCACGTGCGCTGCCATTTCCTTCCAATTAATCACAAATGGTGAACAAAAGCGAGAGTCTGGCCCTCCAATATTTCGTGAATTGTAATTATACGAGCAGCGTGTGTGATGTGTGTGGAGTTTCTATTTTGTGTTGATGGAAACTGAATGATTTAAGCACACAAAAACACTGCCACAAACCACTTTTCTTTATCGGCCTGCTTTCCTCGCGACTATTTTAAGACAGTTTTACCAAATACGCTAACCGGTCAAGCGAACTTCTCCACACAACAACAGAAACAAGCATCCCGAGCTACTTTGGCTCTGGGGGCGGTGCGGTATCGTAAAAATTCCTTCCGTTCATCGAACCCGCACGTCACTCCCATTCCATTTCGATCCGATTCGGTCGTAAAACTGCCGTCCGACTAACATATGCAGCTTCAGGACGGTGGCCGGCCGGGGTGGACGCCCCTTGCGGAAACACTTTCGCCCTCGCGCCTTTCGGCCGCTTCCTTGCCGGTTTCTTTGCCCGGAAACACCGGAAATTTGAATCCGCGTAGGATTAATCTTTTTTCGATTTTTTTTTTTCGTTTCCATGGTTCCGTCGTGCTTGCAAGCTTTGTTTGGCTTTCATCGATCCAAGCCACCGGGGTCCCTCCCACCTCGGTTCCCTGCCACGAGCGATTTCGCGAAAGGTGTAAATATCACCCGTGTCCCATCATTTCGAATCTTGTCGCTGATTTGTTTCTTTTTCGCGGCTTATTCTTCCCCTCTCCGGGTTCTCCTTCCCGTTGTTCCTGTGCTGTGAAATCAAAATATTGAGATCACCCGAGCGGCAGGACGGGCCCGTTAGCGAACTTCCCCGGCCGACCGAATAATCGTATGCAGCCGCGCGCGGTAGGTCCCCAGACACTGTATGCACATTTCATTAGCGCGACCAAAATGCGGACGTTTGCTGCGTGAATGTCAAAAGGCTGCGATCAAGTGCCCTTTCGCAAATTGAATGAAATATATTGTGGCGTGTCTTATGGGCACGTCTGTTCGCCACGGCTCGGTCTTTAGCATGATAAACGATTGAAAATTATATTCGTTCAACATGGGTTGGCCATTAGTGAGGAGACTAATGTGGTTAATTAATTAGTCTAAAGAAAAAATAATTTTGATATTGTTTTTAGTTTAACTACACTCAATAAACATGCCATGATTTTCGTCTCAGGTGTTGAAGTTTTTGAGTTTCGCCAGGTAACATTCCTTCCCCTTTGGTTATAACATTTAATGGTTTCCAGAAAATAACATTCGTCACGCCATTACGCGCCTCTCTCGTCAACCCTGTCTAACGCGTAATATTGTAAGTGCTGTTCGCGATTAATGTAAACCAATGTTGAGCGTCGCTAAGACGATTTCGGCGGGCGATTTTTAATTGCAATAAAGAATGATGAGTTATAGTGAATGCAATGCATCTGTATACCTACCAATCGCATTAGACCAAGATATAAACCTAAGTGCCAAACCTAAGTGGGACCACTCACTTTACTTTAGTACTAAGCGACTTTTTTATGACATTTAATAAAATACAAACTTTTTCCAAACTTATATGCTGTTAAACAAAAAAAGGAAAACTGCTACAATCAAGTACACCAAATGCATGTTTTGAGGACATTAGTTGTTTGCTTTCTTAAATCAATCTGCGCTCTTAGCAGAATTTTTACCTAATTGTTGATCTGGTAGATTTTTCTATATGGAAATGTCAGAAAACTGATTTACGAATATTTCAGAGAACCTTCAATTGGTATTCTTCACATCAATTCAACGATCCCATAAGCCTATGATAATAAACTGACAAATAAAATCGGTATAAAAAAATAGTTGATCGAAGTCGAAACAGACTAGTCATCAGAACTAGAGAACAATTTCTTTAGAATTCATAATAAACTTGCGAAGTTATAAAGAATACTTTATTTTTATGGAACTTTCTCTATCATTTTAACACCTTTCTTGTACGTCTGTAGACTATTTATTAACATTTCTCTTTCGAACTTAGCCATATTGACGTGCTACTAATAAAGTAACCTATCGAAAACTGGAAATATTTTGATGTACGAAATTATTCCTTCACATATTTTGATAAATTTAAATACTATGGATGCAAAATTTGGGATGGCGAATTAATGTGCCTGTGGACTCGTGTTTTATGTTTACAAACACGAGTTATTACAATGCAGGACACTGGTTTTGGATAGTAGCGTTTCAAATATACAGGATACAAAACACACCAAAATACTTATTCTCGTCAGTTTTTCCAAAATCTAAGTATGGTAATTAGTTGTACTTACGGCAGCTACAGGAACTGGAGGGCGTATCATGGGCCGGGGCCCGATTACTGCCCGCCCCGAACAGCATCTTCATGTTGTCCACTATGCTACGCTCGTCCGTGTTCTTGTTCGGTGTCGCTAGCATCTCATATTTCCCCTGAGCCTGGAGCTTTGCAGTGACCTCGCCGGGCATCAGTCCCAGCACCAGCACCACCACCAGCACCAACAAGATCATCGTACCTCGCATATTGATCATGCGCAAATTGATTATGCTTCTTAGTGCTAAATTGCTCACTTCCATGCCGTATCCCGTAGCAGCTCTCGCAGCACCGTATTCACCACTCGTTTGCCCGATTCGTTCTAATTTCAGGCAGAATTCTGCTTCGTTCTCACGTCAATATCTTCCACTACCGGGCGAGAACCACTTAACGAGCAGGGAGCGCGGGGTTTTTACTTTTGATGCTTCCTCCACTGTCTTCCACGCACTCGATTAGTTCTGCACACGAACCTCCCGAGTTTACCACCGCGATACGCCCAAGTTGCACATTTTCGCCTCGCGCTAATGCATTCTTCACCCGCTGCGGTAATTGTTTTCGTTGAGTAATTCTCCAATTGTTCGCGTCGGGAGGCGTGTATCGAGAGCCTGAATCTTTCGCCCGCGCACGCAAATAAATCGCTTCAGTACCGCACAAAAGAGCGCAGTTATTCTAGCGGCAGATGCTTTTGCTGTAAGCTCACTGCAACACTTTGCGTCTTGTTCTTGTGACGATCACTTAACTGGGGTGGCTGGAATCACTCCATCGCCTGGGGAACGAGATGTTGCTGGCGCACGCGCAGATACGTCCGCCTCGTTCGCGGTCACTGACTGAAGTGATCGGTCTTCGGGCTTGTGCCTTTGGGATATGCCTCCACGCATCGGGTCGGCTTTCTCCGGCACTTGTTCGCTTCTTTTTTTTGTGTAGTCGGTTGCTGTCGAGCGTATGTGTGTCTTCTCCGTGCCCCATGCATGCGCCCCGGTCGGCGCACGGTACGGCGGAAATCGCGAAAGACGCACGGTAATGACGGGGTGCCGGGATCACATCCTCCAACCACCCCATTTATTGTGCCTCCGTACGATCTTTCGGAACGACCTACCCAGCAACGAACAGGCAGCGAAGCGTAGCGAACGACGAAAGGAACCTGATTGTTGCGCCGGTGCCTCCCGTGCCTTACGCACCAGGAAGCAAAGGTAAACAAACCAGGCGGAGGCAACACTTTCCTTGCGCCAGATGAAGAGTCTTCTCGAGAACGACCTGTTGAGACGATTCGATCTTTAGACCCCGTCGTCATCGGGTCAGCGAGTGTGGTATCCATTTCCGTACGCAAGTCCCGAGCGCACGGCCGGTGAAAGCTTAACGCTGTTTTATCTCCGTAAGGTGATGTGTGTTCTTAACCCTCAACATGCTAAGCTGAAAGGTTGTTGATGGTTTCAAAGCATGCATGAGAAACACATTGTTTCCTCTTTGTAAAGAAAAAGAGTTTAATGATATATAATTAGAGCACATGGTTGCAAATGGAATGTGCAATTTGTTTCATTACTGTTTTATCTGTTTGTTTTTAGTATAAGCGCCTTTACAAAACATCAACTCTTGCACATCTTGAACACCAATTAGCATGTATAGAAATGGAGCTATCAGTATCCATTCAGGTATAATTTTCCATGAAGCTCTCGCATTATTTTCTGTTTGCATATATGAAACATTTAATTTGTTCCATCTTTATATTAAACTTTAACTAGACCGCTTTTGGAGTAATTATAAACTTAATTAACAGGTTACTGCTTTTCCAATTCTTAATATCTAGTGGTTTTTAAATTCTTACTGCAGGATCTTGCATAGAATCAACTACCATCTTCCAACCACTACCGACTTATATGTAGATCTGCTCTGTCTATGTGAACAATCTAAAATAATTTTATGGGCCCGTTTGTCCGTTTTTATTCCCCTGGCATGTGAAGCCAGCAGAATATGATGCACCGAATGATGGACGCATTTAAAGAGACGAACCTCAAACGCTGCTAAGAGAATCGTCATATTTGAACATGGTACATCTTGAAATGGCTGTACTGAGCCGGATCTTTTTATATTGTTGTGCCAATGACGAGAAAGTGATCAATTTTATGTAGTCATTGCATTTAGTCACTGTAGTCACTGCAAGCATTTAGACATACATGTAAATCTTGATATAACTTAAGTTCATTATTTAAACGCAATTTTTTACTTACAATTTGTACTAACACCTATCGTTAGTTTATCTAAATTATCGAATATAACAAGCACTTTATGCTGATTTTTGAGTCATTCAAAACTACTTTCCAACCAAGTAATTGTAGATGATAGTGAAACCTTGGGACAACCAACAAAAACCTCTCGGTGAGACATTTTTGTTTCCTAAAGACACACCGGCACCACACACTCCCAGCCACGCATAGGTGATGATGATTCAATTATGATGGTTTATGTGCGATAATGAGCGTTCGTTGCGATCGTTCCACCAGCTCCTCCCGCCTGGTCTTGATCGCATGTAGGGTCGGCTCTAAATTCCTCGCGAGTTTCTGCGTGCGATACGTGAGAAAATTTTCTTTCGACCGCCGACCCACTCCGGCGATATGCGGTGCCGCCGTCTTTCTCGTTTATGCTCCCATTTCTTTTAATCGTTGCTTTGTCTTCCCCGCCATCCGATCTATGCCGGCATCAGTGTCATGTGTGCACTGCTTTTCCCGTGTTTATTTTGCTTTGTTTCACACAAAAATGAAGCATAGCACGCAGCAGCAGCAGCAGCTGTGATGGAATCGTATGCTTGTCCCAATTAGTGCAAACATTCTGTGTCGCTTGGTAAATCGATCAAATTATCGCCCTCGGTGAGAGAGGGCCGAGAAACACACAAAAATGGCACAGTATCTCTCACGTCAGATCAAACATCCCGGAAAGTGGAGGAGAAATGACCCCATTACTTGTGCATGCATACAATGCCATTTTCCGGTGGTACTGTCAGTGGTGGTTGTATTTGCGCTTTATTTACAACAATTTTGCTTTCATTGCTAATATCACTTCGAGCAGAGACAGGTGTCGTCCAGATTAGCCCGCAGCCAGGGAAGATAGCGTGCCACGCGCGTGTACACCCCGGGGTAGCCCGCCCGACCGCATCCGACTCCCCACGACACAATCCCGACGATTTCGTGTTTGTCGCCGTTCCGTACCAGCAGCGGTCCACCGGAGTCACCCTGGCAAGAGTCCTGCTTGCCTTTCCCGGCGCACAACTATAAAGGACACCAAACAATAATTGATTCACAGCTTGCAATCCTAACTATCTTACACCCGAGTGTCTTACCATATTGGAGGTTATGCGAGACGCTCGGTACTTCATGCTGCGGCACTGGTCCAACGATAAGATCGGCACATCTACATGCTGCACCAACGCAGGCAGTGTTCCTCCCTCCGCTGTTCTTCCCCAGCCTACCACCGTACCGAGCTGACCAGCCGGTTCGCTGCGTTCCTTCGGGAGACACACCGGTCGGATGGTTTTCGTAAATTCGACAGGCTTCCGGAGCTTCAGCAGTGCGATATCATGGTTGTAGGAATTCTGGTCGAAACTTCGATGACGGATGATGGCGGTGACTGCTCGCATAATCGCTGGAGTCTCGGAAGCTACGAACTGATCGTAATCACCGAGTATTACACGAATCTTGTTGCGCTTCAATCTGAAGTACAAAATAAAGGAAATGTTAACTAATACTTTTACTAAAAAAAAAGTATATGCTATTCTTACCGTCGAACGCAATGTGCCGCTGTAAGCACGTAGTCTCTCGTAAGAAGTGATGCCCCGCAGTGGAACTGTCCATCGTACACTAGTCGTGCTAACCAAGGATACTGGTTTACTCCAGTCGGACGTCCTCCAACTATTCGAATCTCCTGATTTGCAGCTCCGCATTCTGGAAATGAACGAAATAGTATTACATTAGTCAACTAAAACCATATCTCAAGCTTCTGGTAGAGTGCGAACATCACATGAAACTTTGCAAACCAAGCCGTTAGGTTGATAAATTTTGTTTTTTTTTTTGTTTTCTTTTGTTTTTGTAAATTGATTGTTGCAAGAATGTTATTATTATCATAACTCAAATCATTTACAGTTGATTGTACATCACTAATTCGGTTGTATATTTTGCTAAATGGATTATCTATGATTTGCACTTTGGTGCGAATGACTGTACGCAGTATTTTCTTATCTTGAATAAAAGTCAATATATTGTAGCATATAAATACAGGTTTATAAAAACAAAATACGATATGGTTTTTGCAAACATTTGAGAATTGGGGATGAAAAACTAATCGATTATCGACAGGACATCTCGAGCAGTTATTTTCCCAGCAGTACATCACTGGCTGGGTTGAACGAACAAAGATCAGCACGATGTCAAACACCGCCTGAATGTATGCAATCCGATACAACTATAGAGCACCAAATAGCATACGTTGCTGAGAAATTAAAAAAAAAACGTTCGTCGAGATTTTGGTTCAAAGCATGATGTGTACAATCTAATGTAGTTAATGGTTGGTGTATAAATTGGTTGGTACTACTAAAGTAAATAAATCCAAATGTAACAATGTACCGGCGCCGATTTTCGCACGACAGTGCCGGTAACACAATTTCATTTGTACTGATTTGTACCCTAGTGACATTCTTTAACCTGCCCTTAACCCATTTTTTGATTGAGAAACAACCATCAAATTTCAACATGTTTCTTCTAACAAAGCTTTTTTATAATTTATTGTCGCATTCTTAACATTCATTCAATTTACTCCATGTTCAACCAGCTTTGCAGATCTGTTCCTGACATTTCGGACGTTCCTTCTATTGATGCTGATTATTAAATAGTAATAGCGAAAGTAAGATCGAGATTATCGCACTACGTGCTAAAACCTTCAAGCGGTTGTAGCACCATATAGTAAGTAACAACTAGGATAAGTCTATTTCATCGTCATTGAAAAACGCAAAAAGAAGTGCTTGTAGAAAAACTATATTAAAAATTACATTATTGCATAAAAATTGTTATCAAGTTTCAGGTTGCATGTGGTATGGGGTAGTTTTGAGAATGATGTGACATGCATCCATACATCTTCTGCTTTGACGGAAGGAGTTCTGCTTTAATAAGATTGTGGTACCGTATTAACAACGCTGCTACCAATACCCAACATGCATCCAGAACAATTATGAAATTAGACATCAATTGACGACTGATATAAGTACTTTGGTATTGATAACATTTAAAATGTGAAAATTGGTTAACTAAATTTGATAGCCATATCATCACTTATGTTTTTTTCGCAAAACCGTCATGTTATCAGAGCCTCGAAAGTTTGCTCCGAGTTGCAAGGAATTGGTGTTGGTTGCGCTAACTTCTGCAGGAGTTCTGCCATCTGGAGAATTGCTTGCTGAAGATCTTGATTTGCATCCGGCATGTTTGATTTGGGTTTTGAATCCTCGTCACCAAATTGTTGTATCCGGTGTATCCGGAATAAACGTTTTATTTAACTGATTGATATATTCTCTGTCCAATGATTGCTACAGTGCTTTTCTACCACTTCCATCATCAAAAGATTGCTATGGTCTAAAACTTCAGAATACTTTTTCTAAATTTTATCCAAAAAATCATTGAATGTCATGAGTTTCAAAACGATAAAAACATACATTCCGTATGTGGAATACATGTTACTATTAACTTCTATTCTATTCTACTTATTCTGCATCTTCATAGGTACGTTTAACTCTAATTTTTACTTATGAACTTTCATTCAGCAAAATATATACGTTGTTTCATTTCTCTTTATCTGTTGAATTGATATTCTGCACTGCAAGGGTTTGAGCACACGGTAATGAACATAGTTTTTCGTACTAAGTGCGGCTTAGCTTAAATAAGACTGTAACATTATTCTTTAAGTTGCAAGAAGAATTTGTTAAAATGTTGCTCGTTTTGTTTGAAATCCCCGTTCATAATTAAGCTTATTTTGAGTGCAGTATCACAAAGCGTGCTGGAAACTCAATACAAAATCCAGTACAACTTCCCCACTCCAATGAGAAACCAATCAGCTGTTAGCCGTTCGACACACTCCCACAACAGTACACACCCCAACACTTACCACAGTCACAGCTTTTCACCTGATTGTTGGTCAGGTCATCATCGTCGTCCAGCGAGAAGGCTGCCGTGTTCAGCCCGAAAAGTGTATCGAACAAAAACCGCCCATGCCGACTAATCAGTTCCGTATCGTTCCAATGCGTGTTGCCCTCCACTTTGGCCACATTTCCAACGAGCACAAGCGTCGCTACTATTGTGCCAATAATGAGTCGGCCGGTCGCAGGTTTTCTCATTTTCGGGTACATTCTCCTGTGTACCAAGTATGCTTTATCCTTTATAAGCCTATTAGCACGTGCGCTTTTTTGTCTGTTGCACTTTATCTCCTACAAGCGCGAGTGTGTGTGTGTTTGTGAGTGTCTGTTTCTGTTTGATAGTTTATCGTTTCTTTCGCAACAACACCTTGTTATTTGCGCCTTTGCAAACGGTTTTTTTTTTCACTAGGATTTGCTTCTTTTTTCCTCTTTTCACTCAACGTTTCACTTACGCGCTGTTGCCCGGGTCCATGTTTACACGACTCATAATCTCATTTCACTTTCTTCTGCTCTCTGGCAAAGCACGACGTCGGCTCGCGGAACATTATTTAACATCAGTTCGGTCGCGCGTCCGTCTTCCCCGCGATGCACCTCAGATGGACGCCCCGAGAGGCTACGACGACACGGCCGGACCGGATCAGCCGTTTGCTAGTTGCGCCTGGTGCGGATGATGGACGGATAAAGGCTACGTTTTCTTCTTTTTCACTTTCATTCGACCGTTCACTGTTGGAGTTTTTTTCTTTTCTTCTCCTCGATCGCCTTCACTATCTTCACATTCGCACTTCTCACGCACGATGACCACTGCTGCCGCCGTTGCTGCAAAGTTTTCTCTCAAGCACGGGTACAAGCCAGCAGTAGTGGTCAGCAGTAGCCTTCCCCAGTAGCAGCGTACAGCTATCGAAGTTGAGGGTGAAAAAACGCTCGAGCTAATGCTGCAAGCATCTCCCCATTAATCCCTGTGTATGATATAATGAAAGGAATCTCAATCGGTGCCATCCCCTAAGCTAGCAAGCGCCGAGACCTCATCACTGTGACCGTCGCGTCGATTAACAACTTCCACACCGGATCTAACGCTTCTCGCGGCAGTGGGCAGAGGCTAAGCTCTGAGGGACATAATTTCTTGCGTTGCTTTCGATGCTTCGTGACTCTCTTTTCGATAAACGCCATTAGATAAGTAGCGTCGGCCGATGCGCGATGCATCTCCGTTGGCCGCGAAGCGAACCCGCCGCAGGCTAAAGGTGTCTCACGGCCTCCGCTACAGGACATGGTCGATGCACATAGTTCGGTGCGGTAAGATACGAATAACCCTGACAGTACGACGCGGCCCAAGCCTTAGGAGATCGACGTGTGTGTATGTATGTGTTAACGCATGTTTCTTTTAAATAGTCATATCCGCTTGAAAAGTGCACTGTAGTGAAAGGCTTTCTCGCTTATCGGGTGCGAATGGTGGATGGAAGGTTTGTGGAGAGTAAAGTTCATCGCTCCCTAAAAGGTTTGCTTCAACTTGTTCAAATTGGGTCTTGTAAGAAAAGTTACGATAATGTATCAATTTACAACAAAAGTTTTAAATATTATAATGTATGTGTTGTATGAATGTAGCAAATTATTTCATGATTGCATGAAAAATGTAAACAACATGAACATTCAGTTTATTATCTGCTCGTTGTCTCACAAAACCGTTCATTGACTATGTTGCGTACAATAAAACAGAAGCATGCTCCTCTATTAAATCTTTGTAAACTGTACTTCGATCATGTTTGAGTTATTTTTGTCTAGCAATCTCCCCAAAATGCACAAACAAAACACACACACACACACACACACTCAACCCCCTTTTCGCACCGTTTGCAAATTTAGATAATTTCTCGTCGTGACACACTTTACAGCTCGCATATTCACCGTCCGCACCGTCTACTACCAGCGGTCTCAAGACTCACTCCGCCTCCGATCGGACTCCTCCATATCAGACGATGGGTATGAAAATTATAAAGAAAGTTTATGTGACCGCTTTTCGTTTCGAAACACTGATACGTTCGGAAACCAGTTCAAAGTATGCCAACGACCGTCACTTCGATATGCGAAACGAGAAACAAACAACGACCCAAAACGCACCAAACCAAATATCGATCGATTCTGGAGCGCTACGGATCACAGATCACGAGACCGATTTCTGCCACTATTATACACTAACTTCTCAATGTTTGAAACCAACACTAGCTACCGATGCAGACGCGCACTATCACGAGGACGGTTGAAAGTGAAATGAGTCGAACCCGGACACGCACGACTGCGAGAAGCAACAAAAAATCGCCTACTTAGTCCAACCACCCCAAACCGTTCCGTGGGAGGCTGGCGAAATAGGCTGTATCGAGCGAAATGGGCAAGGAAATTGCGGCACCTCCAGAACTCGCGTAACGATCGCGATTTTCTACGCTTCCCTCGCCCGCGATTATCCTTCTTAATACCCGCGACGATGCCCGGGCTCGGTCAGTCAGTGATCGATGAAATTAACATTTCGCAAATGGGCGACACTCGCGGTACGTGGAAAGCGGGCAAAGCTGCGAAATTCGTCACCACCGTACCGATCGACCACCCAAAACGGTTATGTAAATGTTTCCGCACTGCAAGCCGATTGGCTCCGTTGATATTGCACGCAATCCACCACACTCACCGCATCGCGCGCTTTTACGGAACGTGTCGAATGTCCCACACGGTTGCAGCGCGGGTCCCCAAGTCCAAATAGACCGCGCCCGGTTGGGTGAAGGTTTCACTGTCGCACCGTGCATCGCACATGCAACTGGCACACGATCACGGCGGGTCGATCGATTTTCCATCGTTATCCAACGCCAGCGTAACGAATCCGACCGATACAGATTATTCTTCTCACCCGCTGCAATCGCAACAAACGACCCGTTGAGTAATGAGCTTGCGCGGAATCGCACTAACCGTTTTAGCTACGCATCTATCAACAACTACTAGAGCCACAACGAGCGTCTGATCTGTCCTGTCCGCTGCCGCCAACGGTTGGCCTTGACTGTGTGACTTCTTTCGCTGCAATGGCGCAGGATTGCGCCCGAAAGAAACTACTTTCATTTTTCACCGTCATCGAGCAGACATTGCGAGCGAGCCACCCTTGCTCGGAAGCTTCGCGTGAGAGTGGTAGAGCATCTTGCAGGGTTTGTCGACCGGTCGGAGTGACACTATCCATTTCTTGTCCGGCTGCAGATGATCCTAACCATTAATGTGAAGTTTTAGACAATTATGAAAACTTTTGATTTTGAGATCTTTGGTTAGCCATGTGAATGATTAGTTGCTATTGACATGATCGGTTGAGTCCTTTATTTTATAGTGCTCAAATTGAAGTCATGTAGTTGACTCTGAATACCTACTATAAAATTGTACTTATAGACAAATATTCTTGATACACTTTTTCAAATTGAGCATTGCATTATGAATGTCTAAACTGGAAGTATGTATCGCAGATGTGTCTCAAGAATTTTATAGCTACAGAAACCTACAACAACAACTTAGAATATCTGCAAACATATAAGAGCCTTCCCAGACTAGACACTAGCCAATTGTATGAAAAATTAATTTATTAATTTAGCTCTTCCACAAGTCTTACAAGAAAAACTGTATAAAATGTAAAAAATAGCTCACCAAAGCAATTTGCTAAAACTTGTTTTCGCTGGTAACCTCAAATTCATGCGCAGATCGTAATAGAAATTCAATAATTTGTTCTAATCTCCGTCATTATTATTTATTTCATTGTTAACATATAACACTTTTGATCTTTATACTAGTTGGATTGTGAATCGTGAGCATGAGTTCTCTTTAATCTAGTTGTGATCTCCTAATTGAAGCGGTCATGTTTGAATAATGACCTGGGAACCAGGCGAGACAGCTGTCGAAGTTCTCGCTTCGATCGTTCATCGAACCGATGTGTATTTTGATCAAAATTGTTTCAAAAAAAAACAAACTTGTTTTCATGCAGAAGGATATTAAACTGTATTTTAATTCATTTTGAATAGTACATTTTTGAAATTTTGTGAGATACCGCGCATGGGACCGCGTTTCTGTTCTCCCTCGGTAGCGATAAGCCGTTTATACGTACATAGTGAGAAACAGGCGAGAAACCCCGTCGTTTGACGTCTCACTAGATCTTCTCGCATCGTTCTCAGGACGCTATGAACAGACATGTGAAACCAGTTTTACGGTGCTCTATTACTTTAGAGACTGTCAATAAGAGACTGCCAAAACGAAAAAAAATATTGAAACCTGACATGGGTGCTTGGTTATTGTACGAAATCGTATGAAATCATGCTGGTTCAAGGTTCTACTTTCTTTTCCCTTTACAATGTCTTAACGCTCGTTAAATACAAAAATTATCATAACACCAAAAGAATCGGACAAAAACAACTCGGAGACTGATCAAAAACAATGATGATAGATGATTTGGTATAGGAATGTTTGTCTTAGATAAATTGTGTATCTTTACATTAAAGTTATTACCTGTTGTAGCAGCATAGCTATAGTGCAGTTGATCGCACATCTCAAAGAAAACATTGGAATGTGAGTTTTAAACACACACATTTTTGAAGAGACTAGTTCTGTAAAAAAAAAATACACAGTCCGCCACGAACCCTGTACTGGAGCAGTAAAAAATAGTGGAGAAGCATCAGACGAAAGAAAGATACACCATTCATAAGTACGAGACAGTGTATGTGATAGAGAGAGAGCGAATGGTAAATCATGCTCGAATCCAAGAGAACTGGTCCGACAACGGGAGGCCGGCTGGAGATTCACTTTCATTTTCTCTCCTAATCTATGCTGGAAACGGTTCGGTTGGGTGGGAGACGCTCGATCGCATACTCACTTTCTACTCCGACGCGTTCATTTGACCACCATCGATCGGAAATGCCAAATGATCGATGAGTGCTGTCAGTGCCGTCGATTGCCTGTCCATCGCCACAGGAAGCAGTCAATTTTCGCGTCTGGTTCGAACTGGATGCGCACCGATTGCAGCGACGAGCGCACCGAATCAATCAAGCCATCACGTGTTGCTTTGCTGGCAGTGTTTATTTTCTACAACTTCATCCACCTCGTTACATAGCAAACAATACAAAGTGGGACCAGATACGATCGCTTACAACTCTAATAGTAGCAACTGTTCCCTATCATAGCTCCTAGATCCTATGGTTTCTTGTGACTAGAAAACGAATAAATTATCAACAGCAAACAGCTTGTCGCGAGAAGGTCGCGATGCGTTACGGTGCGGTGATCGGGTTTCAGATCCTTCGGGCAATGTCTTTCGGTGGGCAGAGACATTCGTTGGCAAGTTTCTGGTGAATCCACGGCAAGTAGTTGACGATGCGTGTGTAGATGCCGGGCAGATTCGGCCGGGCGCATCCCCGGCCCCACGAAACGACTCCGATCACCTCCATGCTGCCGAACAGGCCCATCTTGTGCATCGGACCGCCGCTGTCGCCCTGGCAAGCGTCCTTCTGGCCATCGTGGTACCCGGCGCACATCATGTTGGCCGAGATTTTCTTGCTGCCGTACCCTGCGTCGAGGCACTGTTCGTGCGACCAAATCGGAACTTCGACCGATCGCAGCGTCTTCGAGGGGGCACGTTTCTCCTCCACCCTACCCCACCCGGCGACCACCCCAATCGTCCCGGTGAAGTCCATTACACCTGGCGGGACAGAGAGAAAGAAACACGATTGGTAATTAGTCCTGCCACTGTGGAAGCATTACAGACGACGCTCATTTACTTCCGTCCGGCAGACAAGCGGGCTGAATCGTGGGTCCGTAGCGCAGTGGCTTGTCCAGTTCGAGCAGCGCAATGTCGTTGTTGAACGTGAAGATGTCAAAGTCCTCGTGGTCGATGATGCGTTTCACTCGCCGGAGCTCCGTGTAGTCCTTGGCGATGATGTGACCGCCGAGATAGACCTGGTGGTGAGCGAGATGAGTGAAATGTTCCAAATATCCGTTCCTTGCACCAGACACTAACCCTGATTTCGCTCGGCTCAAACGAGTTCACACAGTGCGCTGCCGTGACTAGGAAGTTGCGCGATACAACCGATGCCCCACAGTACAGTTTACCCTGCCGGAACAGACCGGCCAGCCACGGGAACTGATGGGCGGACGTTTCCGAGCCACCGACGATGCGATTCGTACGTCCACCAACTCCGCACACTGGAAGAGGCAATAGATGAAATCATACTCGTTGTCAGAGGCATCATAAAACCACTTTTTTGGCAGCTAAAATCAGCAAAACACTATGACCACCCATACAACGATAGCACACTGCACACAGAAGCGAATGTGACGCGATCGGATAGCAATGCATTCGTAATGTGCGATCAATTCATCGATGTTCCGCACGATGCCGTACGCTTAACCCAATTTTGTCTCTGACCTTATTCGTCCACCACCGTCACCTCTGCGAAACATCCACTCGATCACACACACCCACCGGAACCGAAGAAAATTGCCACTAATTCACAGACGACCAAGGTGACGATTTTTTCAACGACATTCAACACAACGCAACCGAAAGTGCTACTTGCAACATCGATGTCGATCCGGGAACTGAAGTCCACAGGCTGCTCCAGCGGCCGAAGCATCTTCAAACGAAAGTGAAATCACACACCTCACATTTTCTTTTCCGCGTGCAAAACGGGCGACCCAGCACTGCCAAGATTTGTTACGCAACCCCGACGGCGTGCCCAAAACTGCAATGTCCTGCCGCGATGCACTCCGATGCACTCTTACCCGAACACCGTGACAGATGCACCCATTCCATTACTCCGGCAGGTAGCTTGTTGTTGTTTACAATTATCAACTTAACCTTTCACTTTTGCTTTCGCAGCACGCAGCGTGCCGGCTGCACGTCGTGCATTCGGATTCGCGCACCGCTCAACTCACCACAATCGCAGGACTCGCTGCTGTTGTTGTTGACAGGGGCGGCCTGTAGCGGTGCAGCTAGGGTCGCCAGCATCAACACCCAGAGCGCCTTCAGTTGCACGGACGAGGATCGATTCATGATCATGTGCGTACGGGGACGAACGGTTGGCACACGCGGACACTTGAACGCCAGGAGACTTGAACGATCGAGCAAGCGACGAAACCGAAGCGAAGGATCTGTTTCGGCGGAATGCAGATGGCTGCGCCTGTTCTGTGTGATGCCCGCGGCTGTCGGTTTGAGCTGTGAGCTGCGAAGCTTCTTTCGCAAGCTCCTGTCGCTGAACGTTCTGTGACTGACGGTGGCAGTCGGCGTAGCTTTTATATTGCCGCACGTTCCGATTCGGATTCAGAAGGTTTCAGGAGACAATGACAGCGCGAGCGGGACGTCGTCGTCGCGGACTACCTTGGCGCGCTGCGACACGCGAGTGATCGAACTCGTGTCAATGTGGTGTGTGCCCTCTTTGTTTTGTTGCCCCGACACCGTGGTTCCCTTCCGTGTGTAGTGTATCCACCCGAGCGGGCGCGCCTGATCTCGCGTGCCTCGCCGTCGTCTTCTGCAAACGAGAGTAGCGCGCTACGATAAGGGTGCGGATGCGCCTTCTGCGGCTGCGGGTAGCCGAACTATGTGCGAACCCACCGAGTCGCGCTGCAGGCACACATACCGCGAACGCGGGCGACCATTTTTGCCCGTGTCCCCGTGTTGCACCTGTCTCTGTGTGTCGGCGACGGCATTACCACCACATCTCCGGCCCGGCCCGAAAGAGACGCCGGGACGGGATGATTACGGGTGGACAATTACCTCATAGTGCGAGCGGAAAGTGAGAGTGCGTGCCCTTGGTTCTACTAACACACATCGCTCCGGCCCGATGGCTTCCTTGCCGGTGTTGGTGGTGTTGCCGCGGTTGCAATGCTTCCACCGCCGATAAGATCGCGCACGCCACGTGCGAGGGAGAAGGCCAGCGTGACAAATCGAATCAGTGAAAGAGAGAGTGTGCGAGGGAAGGGGCAGGGATGGCAGAGGGAGAGAAAGAGAGACAGAGAGAAAGAGAGAGGGAGAGAGGGAGAGAGGCTACCACCACAATGCATTGGCCATTTTTCTTCGCTGCGAGAGTGTAGTGGTAATGACAATAGTGCGACAATTCGGCTGCAAACCATCATCATCATCATGAGCATGATCGTCACCACAGCAGCGCATCTGCGCGAGCGTTGCTTCGATTGTTTGTTTATTTTCCGTCACCCCCTCCCCTTCCCCCCCCCCCCCCCCCCCCCCCCCCCGCAACTCCTTCTCATCCTATCGCTATCACGCTCACTCGGAGCACATGGCAAGATCGCGCAATATTTTTTTTCCTTTCCTCTCATGTTGTTATGGTTTTCAATTTTCGACGCACGCAGGTCCCACCAAGGGTGGAAATGCGACTAACAACCCTTCGGGAATGCAAATCACGTTGCACATCGGTGCAACGCGGTGTTGTTCTTGTTGCTTTTTTACCTTTCGCTCCACCATTTGGCGGCCTACCGGCATGAGCAATGGCCGTCGCCGGTTATCATATCTGGTGATCGTTTTTCACCAAGGGCGCCTGGGATCCTTGAGGAATGACTGTCAATGGATGTGTAACAAATGTATTAGACGAAGGTAGAAATATGAATATACCATTAATATATAATACTAATCACACATATAGTACTAAAAACAGTGGTATTTCCGAACCATGACTGAAGAGTTATCATCCAGCAGAGCGACCGCACACAAAACCTGCTAACGACCTTAATCGATGCTGGAAATACCCCCGTCTACGATCATAGACCTTCCAGCATCCTTCAACCGGAACACAGC
Organism: Anopheles dirus; assembly: GCA_000349145.1. Lineage (NCBI taxonomy): Eukaryota > Metazoa > Arthropoda > Insecta > Diptera > Culicidae > Anopheles > Anopheles dirus. The sequence continues at coordinate 283,129 of KB673057.1, forward strand.
TGGTTTGTGTCGATGCTGCTATCGATTCATCCAGCATGCATTTCGTAACCGTTCTCGGTGCTCCGTGGCACGCGGTTGCACAACGCCGCCCGAAGGAACGCATGAGCGCGTGGTTTTGAAGGTGCAACCTTGTCTGCCCGTAAGACCCTGACCTATCTTTAGCTCGATCGGTTCGGAAACTTGACTTTGACGAAACTTGATCAAACGCTCGCTTCAATGGCCCGGTCCGATCGTGTATCGCCTACAGGAAGGAAAACTTCCACGCAAGTGCAGACGCAGAGAGAAAGATCGAGTGCCCTTGTAGTGCTTGCGTCTGTGAAGCATGTGCAACGCGCAACGTAACGCGTATTGCTACGTAACTTCGGTGACGATGGTGCAATCGCAGCCACGATGAAATGGGAACTTTTCAAGCATAAGAAGGTATACAATTTTTACACATATATTATACCACATATATTTATTGATTTTATTATTAGCAATATTATGATTTTATTTTATTTATTTATTTTGTTGAAAAAGTTTGTCTAAAATTTACTCATTTTATTTTTTCCATAGTTGTATTTGTGCATTGCTTTTATTGAGTCATTAAGTTATTGAGTAGTTCTTTTTAAAGTTTGCCGATAATATCTTGGATTTAGTATTCCAAAACTATAACATTTTGTTCAACTATAAATTAGTTATCATATATCGCCTTGATTACATTTGATTACATTCATTATAAAAACAAAAATGATTTACTTACTCCAAGTGCTGTCATACCCTTGTGTGGATATACCACACACCACCACGATCATCATCAGCCCACATATCGCCGTGCTCGAAGCGTGCGACCCAACACCGCCGCGTGAACTCTTTTCGCGCTGAACTTGAACAACGATTCTCGCGCTGCTCACCTTTCCGACGATCACGAGCAGTTCGCGCATTAGGAAATGCAGATGACGCTGACATTCAACTGGTTTAGGGGGATGCGAACCTTGAAATCGCATCCATATCGTCAGCCTTCCACTACGAACCGGTGTGGGTGCGATCGTACCGCGCGAAGTTCAAGGATGGCGCCAGGGGCTTTCAACCGCGTATCTGTGCATGTTAAATGGACTGCGCTGCGGGATGATTCATACCTTCCGTCAATCATGCAGCACAAGAAGCGGCTGCTGCAATCTGGGGGGCGAACGGTGGTCCTTGGACAGAGCGTGGCTGTACGCTAATGATGCTGCGGCGGCAGCCCACAGATTCAGAGACAATCTTTCCACACGCGACACTCGTTCGCGTTGTCTGGGCAGTAGGCCACTAGAACTAGATCAGTGGAGCAACGCTGAACGCAACGAGTAATTAGCACGATTTGGAGAGCTTCTCAAAAAAGCATGCTACTGCAAATGCAGTGGATAATTAGCACGAAAATAGAACATTAGCGGCATTATGAGGCTTTAGCACGAAGATGATGTAACATTGACACACATACTTTTTTTAAACAGAAATTAGTCTATTTGCTGGAAGATACGTAACTTGTTGGTATTTTTCCAACGAATTTCAAAACCTTTCGGTCATTGATTCTGTCAGAGCCGCAAATATAAGATAAGCACGCGTTCCTTGACGAAACCACAGGTTCAAGATCAGACGACCGTTGAACTCACCTATCTCGCTAAATTGGCAAAACCTCCCCCTTGTGGAACCACCTTCACCCGGTGAGTCATAGTTCCGAGTTATCTTGTCTTTCTCCAAAAAAGCAACAGCGGAAATGTTTCATACTCGATCGATGAGCAAACAAATCATCAACCGGTCGGTTCCTCACCGTACATAATGCGGGTGCGCTGAACCGCGCTGGAATGGCGTTTTTATTTTCACACCTCAACGTTCAATGATTTCCACCTTGCCTGGTGTCAGTGGAGCAAGCGACTCGCACCGGTAAAGAACATCGTTTTTTTTATTCGTTACCTACGGCATCGGTAAACGACACAGCGGCTACGTGCGAAGGTGAGAATCGGTGACACCGAAACTGTCCTCCGCCGGGAGCTTTCACCTTTCGAAAAGGATAAGTCATCATCTTGCGATCGCGATCAAGTGTAACCGGGTAGCTTTACTTCAAATAAGCTCACTGACAAGACAACAAACGCACTGCTTAAGTAGCTAATGGACGTGTATGCTCTTTCTCTTTCTTTCTCTTGCGAATTCACCAACAAACAGATCAAACAATTTCTTTCCTTTCCTTCCGACAGAACGTTGCTCCGTTCCAGGTACGTTGTTTATTTGAAATACGACAGCAAACAAAGCATCGAAATACGCACTCCACGTCACTTGCACGTACACGCGTCCCTCGTGTTGAAGTTGATCCACGATATAAAACGGTTCACGCGTGCGTATATGCCCGGAAATCGCGGTTGCGCACATCCGAAGCCCCACGAGACGACGCCCGCGATCACGAACCGGTTCGCATCCGCATCGAACACGTGCATCGGTCCACCACTATCGCCTTGGCAGGAGTCCTTGCCACCTTCGGGAATCCCGGCACACATCATGCGATCGTTGATCTGGAAGCGGAAGTACTGCGTTTGGTTGTGGCAGTCGGCGTTTCCCAGAATCGGCACGTGCACCTCCTGCAGGCGCACCGGGAACGTGCCGTCGCCCCGCTTGCCCCAACCGGTCACAATGCCCTGCAAGCGAGAAACAAGGATAAGCGTGCGATACGCGTCACTAAGACGTCAGGGGAGAAAGTGTATTCGCGGTCTGACCTCGCGGTCGGCGTATGTGTCGCCTTCCGGTGGTAAGCACACCGGCACGATCGTTTCGCCCAGTGGAACCGGTTCGTTTAGCTTCAGCAGCGCGACATCGTTCGTGATGAAGACGAGCACGTTCAGGAACCAGTTGGTCATAATGTAGGACACCTTGCGCTCGAACGAATCCTCCTTCGGTTCGGTGCGATCGTGCATCAGGAACTTCACACGGAACCGTGATCGATCGCTACCAAACACACAGTGGGCCGCCGTCAGGACATAGCGATCGTTGATCAGCGATCCTCCGCAGATGAAGCGATTGTTGTAGTACAGCGCCACCATCCACGGATAGCGTCCTATTTCTGCTTCCTGACCTCCGACAATCTTCGAATTGTTACTATTCGTTCCGCACGCTATGGAAGAGGAAGTACGGAACACTTCGCGTTAGCACCTTCTGGAGTCCGGACAGCGATTCGGACACTCTCACCTATGTTCTACTCACAGCATGGCGCACAATTGCGAGGAGCTGCCCGGTAGGCAAACACACTAAAGATCGGCATACCGAACATGGTCGTGATCCACGTCCACACCCCACTGTTGAGCAACGGAGCCTTGCCGATGAATCCATTCGGATCGATCATCAAACTTTCGTTCCACGCGATTCTTCCCGGTACCGTCAGATTCTCGCTCGTCAAATCCATCGGATGCACTGTGCTGTTGCACTGACTCGCCGAAACACTCGGAACAAGAAGCACACTGCCCACCACGAAACACGCAAACACGGGTAGCGGCAGCACCGAAATAAACGCCATCTGCGCAACGAATTTGAACTTGAACTAAAAGTCCTCACGCGTCGGAGTAGTTCCCTCGGGTGCGTGCATGTCCCGTGATGGGCACTGGTATCGTCTTCAGCACTTTCTCCTCAATTTCTCACACTGTCTCGCTTGCCTTGTCACGCGCTTCGATATCAGCATGCGTTTCTCTCATACTGTCACCACCACCGAGCAGCTGCGAGCTGTTTACTAAGCTGCACTGCATTTGTACGACTCAATTCGTATACAATCATAGGGAAAACTGTTATGACGTGTTTGGGTTAACGACGGATGAATGCTGCTAACCTATAACCACGCTTTCTTCTTGTGCTGCGAATAGTCCGGAAAATAGTCGTTTATCAACGTCGTTAGCAATCAATCAAATGGAGTTACTCGGTCACTAGGACTCAATTAACGCCGGACTACGATTGATTTACGAGCCTGAGCATGTGCTCAAAAAAACGTGTGGAGGAACGGACATGATGAGTATTTCTTGTTGAATCATCAAGCACGAAAGAGGTACACTAAGAGTGTCCCACAGAAAATGCTCAATAGCTTAAATACTACTCCATAACACAATAATAATACTTCTATGTCATGACCGCTTAAATGTTACTTGCAGTTTTCTCATGTCAGCAAACTTTAAACTCAGATGGAAACAGAAGCATGTTAGACTAATAAATGAAGAAGAAATTAAAGTAATGAAAGCATTAAAGATATAAGAAAAAAAAGAAGAAAAAACACAGCAATAAAAGAATTAAAGGCATATATCTAGTTTGAGGTTGTTGTGCAACGAAACGAGCAGCAGAGCGTAACTTCAGCTTGAACTTCGTTAGAACTTGCCGTGTCTAAGCAATTATGCTATGGTAGTATTAAGAAAATAAGAAGAAAATTAATAAAACCCCATAGTTTATACAATCTATGCAAAACATTTTTAATAATCACATATGTTTGTACTTGTAGAGACTGTCAAATCAACAAAAGATAAGGAAAATTACCTCCTACTTATCCTTCGAAATTCTCACAAAAAACACACATTTTGTTTTTATGTTACCAAATATCTGGATATCGAAATATCTGGACGATAGCTTGACGTGATCGAGTCTTTTATAACAAAGCTGCTGGTCAAATAATCAAATGCAGAAGAATCAAGGAGGAATTAATATGGTATTTTTTTGTATATTTACTATACGTGTTAGTACACGTTTTGATTGAAATATCACATTATTTAAAATTGTTTTGTTTAAAGCATGAGAGTCAAAAAGACCTGGTTTCAAGGTGCAATACCCAACCTTTAGTGTAACTTCCTGTGTATGTTATTTTAACGAAATTCGAATTCAAAACGGTTTGATTGACTGTATAGTAGAACAATCACCAACTCATAACAAATATGAGAAGAAATTATAAAAAAATGTAATTGAACAGCCCCTGTTGGAATATTCAAATATAACAATAAGTACATAGGTAAATTGGTATTTGGATATCATAGAATTCTAATCAATGTTAATTTTGAATAATCACCATTTACGTGCTCTTGAATTATTATTTGTTCTTTTTATTCCAATATAAATATATGAACAATAAAAAAAACACATGACCTTATTGCTTGTATCGTGATGAAAAATCAAATAAAAAAATAATATAAACCTGCTGTGATCATATCTGCTGGCTAGTTTATTGCGACTTACAGTACCTTCCTGGTAACAATTTTATCTAATACATAATGTCTATTCCACATTTTTCGCAAAAGTTTTTCACTTATCCTATGCTTACAACTTAAGTGATAATAAAACGACACACACTCCATGCGTATCCTACCATAGCAACAGCCTTTAGAACGATAATGTAGATCGTCGAAGCTTCTCCACTGTCCGTGAACGAATCTATATTAAATCTTTATAGTGCATCCCATTTTCCATTCGGTCCAGTCGTCCATTGTGCATCGGCCATTCATTCTCTAAGCGGTAGTCGTTATGATTTATTGGCTGCTCTAAAAAAACAAAGGCAAAAAGTCATAATTTCATCAGTCATATTCCCTCGCTTACTTACTTGTGTTTCCGTTCCGTGCTCCATTACCGGTGGCAGTAACAACGAACGGTAATTTCGATCTGTTACAATGTGCTCCAAATGAGTCTCGGAATCACGCTATCGCTCGATCACAGATGCACGCGTCTCTGGTGTTGGTTCTTATCCAGCTCAAGTAGCGTGACACCCGGGTGTAGACACCGGGATAGTGTGGACGGGCGCATCCCTCACCCCAAGACACTATGCCGACGAGTTCGCGCAAATTGCTGTCCCCCACATTCAACGGACCACCACTGTCACCCTGAAACGGTCACAATTCGAAATTATTTCCACACCACACACACACAAACCACTCCACTAGTACGCATAACAACGAACCTGACACGCATCTCGGCCTCCTTCGGCGTATCCTGCACACAGCATATTATCCGTAATGCGTGAGGCGCGATAGTTGGACTTTCGGCATTGCATATTCGACATGATTGGCACGACCGCTTTCTGCAGCCCCTGCGACAGACTGCCATTGCCCAGCTTGCCCCAGCCGACCACAGTTCCATTGTGGCCTGCATAGGTCCTTCCGTTAACAGGCAGACAGATCGCAATGAAGCTGCCCCCAACGTCGACCGGTTGCTGCAGTTTGGCCAACGCAATGTCGTTGTTGAACGTGTCCAAACTAAACCGCTCGTGCCCATACAGCTTCACGATGGAGCGGGTGACCATTTCCGAGTGCTCCACATCGTACAACTTTGCCAGCAGCTGTGAGGGCGTAAAACTCAGCACACAATGAGCGGCGGTCAGGATGTAGCGATCGTTAATGAGCGATCCTCCGCAGTAGAACGAGCCCCGATAGAGCAGCATCACTATCCAGGGATATTCCTTAACGTCGGCCGCATCTCCGCCCACGATCCTGGAGCTTGTTTTGCCCCGGCCGCAATCTACCAAAAGAGGGAAAGTTGTGCCGAACCGAGAGATGAGCGCGTGATCGAAAGCCATGCGATCGGTCTACGTACAGCACTGCGAGCAGTCACGTGGTGGAGCCTTCGTCGTCGAGCTGACGGGCGGATCAGCCGCTTGGAAGCTGGGAGGTCTGTAGCTCAGTACAGTCGAAAGCCAGGCCAGCAGGGGATTTTTGGCACGGAACCGGTTGTCGCTAGCCGTGCCCACCATGGTCGGTGTCACGTAGATGTCGTAATTGATCCGATTGTGATCCTCTTCCTCACGCTAGTCACAGTCAAAGTAGACGAAATCATAATTTTGACCGGCCTTGAGACAACTGACGGCTAAACTTACTGCAAGAACCATAAGCAGCCATAACGCACACAACACCACCGACAGCAGCTTCATCTTCGAACTTCGCACTGGCCCGGAGTAACGAAACGCTCACTCGAGCACTAGCTCCCAACCGAAACTGGCGAACGTCCGAAAATGAGCTCACCAGCAAGTCGCCACTTCCGCATCCTCGCGCAACGCAACGCTATCGCTCACTGGCCACGATTTTGACTGCGATCGTGCACCTACGTCGCCGGGTGCTCCGTGCCCGATCGCGGGGGAGGAAACGACCGAACCACAATGATGATGTAGATTATCAAGCAGCCGTGGTCACCGGTCGACAGTGTTGGTGGAAAAAGTCCCCAAAGTCCACGACAACTCCACCGAACAACCCGTCCGCGTCCGGAAAGTGTCAAAATGACCAACAATAAATAAACGGAAACGGGACGTTGGGCACAACATAGCCGGGAGGAGAAGAAAAAAAGGTTACTACAAGCTGACAGAAATAATTAAAGAAAGCACCTCCCTTTCCATTGCCCTCCACCGGCGGGAGGTCTGGATCCGTCCCAGACTGGATCGCACACTCACGTCCTTCTGGTGACAGCTCGCACACCGTTAAACTGCGCCGGTGGCGCGCCCTCGCACAAAACACTCAACAATAGTATGAGCTACAATCGAGTGAAAGCGTATCAGAATCCGGCGAAAAGAAAGGGAAAGACTGCTGAGGAGCTCCCGAGGGAAAGAGATGGATCGAGTAAAACTGTCACCATTCGCGTACGTGTATGCGTAGTCGGATGTATGTGCGGTTGATACCAGCGAACGTCTTATACGATGTGCGATATTTTCACACAATCGTGCTGGACTAAAAGTCAACTTCATTGCCACCTATGGATCCAGCATTACCAATTGTAGTGGCGTGCGTGAAATCTAACGTCCAACGGCAGCAACCGATTTACTTTCGGTTTTTCGTTGCGTGATAATAATGCCTATTCCGAACCGATCCGATCGAAGTGTTTCCGATTGTTAAACCTTCAAAGGGACGCGTTCCAGACAAAGTTTCAAAATTATTTTTTCCAACTAAGTGTTCTGTCAAATTGGCTTGAGATTGATATACATTTTTTCAAATATTTTACTTGTTTTACTTTACGATCGGTACTGAGTCTTTCGAGATTGTTTTATACTAATATTTTTTGTTTTAACTTATACTAATATGAAAAATACATTGCTAAAGAGAAAGAACAAACAAAATCTGCATACAACATAAATCTTATATTGCCACGCAGAACCTCACTCGAACACTATCGTCTTCAAACTGCAACCTCAGCATACTGTAAACATGCTCCAGTTCGTGACTGTGAACATGTGTGCAAACACTCACTTACACCGTATTTGCTAATGAGCATGATGGGCGACGGAAGAATGGTCAACCGTGTGTCAAATGTGGTTACTTCTCCTGTCACAACCCCTGGACCGCTCCTCGAGGGGCGAACATTCGTTTCGCGGTGATTGCGAAACTGGTCACCGTTTTAAAAGCTTAATCCGCAAAATGTTACGAACGGAAGATGATAATTTATGCACCAGCTAGCGGTACATTTGTCCCCACCCGAACAGAACCGGTCGCCCGGTTCATCCCGTACCACCCCAGAGGCCAAACGCGGAATTTCCAACCCTGACCGTGAAGTGTCCGTGTGCCGCCAACGGTAAAAGTGAGCGTATCGGGCGCGAGCAAAGTGTAGAGGCCGATAAATGAGCCGCACAAAAGGGGACGCAACAAAAATAACAATAAAAAATGATATTACACCTAGAAACCGGGGAGTTGGCTGTGTGCTACTGTGGAAGTGACAAGTTCAAGACCACGACGTCGATGAGCTTTCTTTGTCAAACAGTATACCAAAGCCCCACCAAAGCACACCCGATTACTCCACACCGGATTGACATCCACCCGGTCCGGCCCGTAGATCCGGGGTTTTATTAGCTTCCGCCAAGAAGGGTTACTTTCGAAATGGACGGCAAACGGGGAACCGGCGCGCACAGCGCGGCACAACATCTGGAGCAGAGTGGTGCCGGTGCCATCACATCTGTCAGCTGTGTGTGCCAGAAGGGCTCTTCTATCTCGCCTGTCCCGCGTGATGGCGCGTCGTGTCAGGCAACCGCAGAAAGGTGGTCAGCTCGCGGCTGGCGAGGCTCACTCGCCAGCATTTAGTTGTGTACGATCTCGCGTCGCGACTAGAGCGAACGCCAACCCGGTAGCCCGGTTAAACTTATCCGATCGTGTGGGTGCGTGTCTGTATGTGTGTGTGCTCACATGCGTGTGTGTGTGTGAGAGAGAGAGCGTCTGGAGAAAACTTGGGGCTTTTGGTCAAATCCAAATCTATTGTCGGCCCGACAACAAACTTCCGACGCCAGCAAGCATTTGATTTCCTGGTGAGGAGCAATTTATCTGCAAAGTTCAATCTCCGTCAGTACGACCAGCAATTCCGTACAGTGAGAGTCGTCATTACGCACCCGAGTAATACTGCCAACTGGTCAACCGGATTCCGGACAGCGCTGCCCGTCGTCTGAAAGGAAAGTTAAAGGCTCTCGAAAACCGATCTGCGCAAATCCACCGATCCAAGCCCAATGCAGCGCTCTCATGCACTTGACTGCAGGGGCATGCAGCAGCTGTTTGTGCTGCTTATGATTGCCCTGTTCTTTCTCGCTGACTGCACCGCCGCTGGACGTGTAAGTTTCTGTTCGAACCTCCAGAATTGGTGCACTCGCTGTAGGCTGTAGGTTCCAAGACTAACTCGTTTTTTATGCTCGTCATTTGCATTGGCCATTCGGATGATAAAGGAAATGTAGCACTGTGTGTAGCTGTGCGTGTACGATAGTGTCAGTGTGTATATGTGTGCGAAAGAGAGACTGTGTTTTGGAAGATGAGTGCTTGGCCGAAAGAATGTTATGAGAGTTCAACAAACTCTTCCAAGCGCTTCAAGCGAACCGGATGGGCAGGATTAAAAGTTGGAGGTTTGTGAACGTACCTCCAAGCCAAGTGACAACTGGTTTTCGAAAAACCAACCAAAACGTGATCGGAGAGCAAATATTGCGTTGTGTTGCTGGTGTTGATCGATTTTGTCCGTAAATTATCAGCGGATTTTAATTTCGGAAAATATAAATTTGTAGTGTTCCATTTGCACAATTTTGATCGGATTTTTTTTAATTTGTTTGTGTGTATTCCGGATCACTGTCGCTATATGCTAGTACATGGAATTTGGCCTCGAACAACTATTACCTAACGGCTTTAATGTTATTATGTTTTTTTGTTTAAATGTTTTTTTTGTTGAGGATAATGCTACAGGAAACGGAAAGAAAAAATTAACAGATTATAAATCTACAAAAGTTGGTTCGATCGATAAATACCGAAAATATTCTTCTAGGTAACAATTGATACAACAATTGGAATAAGGAGTAACCAGTTGCATTTAAGAAAACTATTGATTATTTAATTTGAAAAACTCTTCAAATAAAACTTTAAATAATAGAAGGCTCTTAGTAAAAAAAAACTCTATCCGTTTTGAGGAATCAAAGCTTTACGTTGAGAAAGTGTTAATTGGCACCACCTTTGACGGTTAATGTTTTCATTTATTTGTAGATTTTAAGCTCTATTAACGAATAGACAATAATACTAACTATAATTCGCAAAAGTTGTAATAGCTTCCATAATGATTTGTTAATCCAAATGAAACTTGTTGTTCGATTCTATCAATCCGTCAATTCACATAATTAATTGGTTTAATTCATAGGAAAAATATCCATTTACCAAAATCGTATTACCCAACTTAATTCAATCACTGCTTTTTCATTCTCTTCCTAATCTTCATCATAGATTATCCCTGAAGAAAGGCAGGCTTTGGATTTCGCTGCACAAACTCAAACACCTTCAAACTCAAATGCAGATAGAAACAATCCTTTTATCGAATGGCTAGCGGGATTAATAGGCACCACCACTCCTGCGCCGACAGAGAACCTTACACCACCGGAGAGCTGCCCAATGTGTAGTGCGTATAAAGCGCTTGAAAACCCCTGTCAGAAGACGACATACCGTTCTCACAACTCCATCTCGCCTATTTTCCAGAGTGTGGTAGGACCAATCGACTTACACGAATCGTTGGAGGCCAGGAAACACAGGTCAATCAGTACCCATGGATGACGATGCTACAGTACTCGGGCACGTTTTACTGCGGTGGATCTCTGATCAGTGATCGCCATGTCCTGACGGCAGCACATTGCGTACACGGCTTCAACCGGAACAAGATAAGCGTAGTGCTGATGGAGCACGATCGCCTTTCGACCACCGAATCGATGACGATGGTGTCGAAAGTGCTACGCGTGATCGAGCACAGTGGATACAACTCTAACAACTACAACAGCGATATTGCCATTCTAAGGCTAGTGACGGTGATGAACATTGACGACAAACTCCGTCCGGTTTGTTTGCCCACGCCGAAGAAGCCTTTCACGGGATACGATGTGAGTGTAGGATTCAAGATTGATTCCTCTACATGCTTAAAAACTTTGATTCTTCTTTTGACAGGGCATCGTGACAGGCTGGGGTGCAACGTCGGAAAACGGGGCCATCTCGACAAACCTTCAAGAGGTCACGGTGCCAATCATGTCGAATGCAGACTGCCGGAAGACGGGCTACGGACCGACGCGCATCACCGACAATATGCTGTGCGCTGGGTACGACGAGGGCAAGAAAGACTCGTGCCAGGGTGACAGCGGTGGCCCGCTGCACGTGATCAAGCAGAACAGCACCGACAATGTGCATCAGATCGCGGGCATCGTGTCGTGGGGCGAGGGTTGCGCTAAACCGAACTACCCCGGCGTGTACACGAGAGTGAACCGGTTTGGGACGTGGATTCGCTCCAACACGGTGGATGGGTGTTACTGTAGCGAGGACTAAGCAAACCCCGACCCCCGTTGCTGGACATTTATTTAATTGAACCACACTCAATTCAGTACAGCTGAAATAAACATAAGTAGGAAGAAAATGCATCAACGTCTCCCGTCTGTGCGACCGCTGATGACCGCTGATGAAACGCCCTTTGAAAATAACCAGTTTTGCGATCATCTTTTCGATGCTTGTATCGCACTTTCTTCATTTGTTATTCTCTGCAATATATCTGGAAAGAAACAAATAAAACCTGCCTTACCCACACCCACTGCAATTGACAGAATGGTGCCATAGCTGAGGCATTACAAAGCTTTTCGGCGCTTCTTTTCTCTCCCGGGTCAGTTTTACATGTCATGTCTGGTAGATCTTTTTCCAATTCTTGAAATAAAAAGCGACGGGCTATGCCAAATGGATCATCATTCTCGTGTCATTTGTGAAGAAACGCGGTTGAAGCCTGTCATGGCGTACTTTGTTCATCTGTTTCTTATTTGCTGTGTAGTGTTAATCTATGGCATAGAGGTAACATTTCTTAAGCGTGTAAGCAAGAAAATAGTAAAACCCACTGTTATTCCTTCCAGTTGGCCCAGCCAGGGCAAGCTCCATCGCAGCGTAATACAAGCGATGTAGTGAAAAAACCACTTGTCGATACCTTTTTCTCGTTCCACCAACGCCTCGGTGGAAAACACATTCGCAATACTAAGCATACGAGTAAAATCTCTCTCAAGGCAGTATCTACGCAAAATACGGTGCTAAATGGATTCATTCAGCAGCTCTACACTACAAACCGCACATCCTCGCTCTACAAACCTCCGCAAGAAGGCGCACAGGACGAACAGCAAACTCCAGCCCCTCCCGGACCCTTTCAGTATGGTCTCAGCAACTTTTTGGTTCTGCTTTCTAGTCTCTCGAATCGTCCTCTCAGCGATCAATCGGCCGGCAGTGGTTCGGGTGGCGTTATCGGTGGAGGCCTAGCAGCTGTGCAAGAAACGTTTTCGCAGGTGGGAAGCAACATCCAAAATGGATTTAACTCCGTCTTCGGAAACAATCAACCCAATGAAGTTGCCGCGTCCGCCAGCTGGAACCCGGCGCGTCCTATTTCAAGCGCGTTGACATCTGCTTCAACGTCGATACCATCCTTCTGTCCTACCAATTGTACGATGGGTGAGTGCGATTTAATGCAATATATTGAACCATTTTCCAATTTTCATTATGTGTTTGTTTATTTTTCATTCCAATAGTATGTGGAATGCCACAGAAAGCACCGACACTACGCGTTTTGGGTGGAGCTGATGTAGCACCGCCGAACAAATATCCCTGGATCGCTTTGTTGCAGTATTACGATCAGAATACAGGAACCGGTACATTGATCAACGATCGCGTTGTACTTACCACCGCAACGATCGTTTCAAACATGATAGTGTACAAGCAAATCAAAGTTATCTTCGGAACTTTTGATCCGAGTTCTGCAAAAGAAACCGCTAGCAGAAAGGTGTTTGCTGTCACGCGAACTAGGCTGCATCCGCAATATACATCAGCAAATCCAATGAACTATAACATCGGTCTCCTACAGCTAGCGACGCCAGTAGCCATCACTGACAGGTTCATGCCTATATGTTTGCCCAGCAACGTGAACTCGTACGCCGATGCCGAGGCAACATTAGCTGGTTGGGGTGCACGAGAACTCGGAGGTCAATCGTGGAAAGCACTGCAAGAAACAACAATTCCTCTGTACTCGAGTGATGAGTGTCGCCTTGCCTACCCAAATGCGAACGAAGACAACATTTGCGGTGGCGTGTTCAGTCCAGCACCGAAGGATCAGCATAAGAGCTCGTGTGATGTAAGTCAGCAGATTACATGAAATAATTGACGGTAGCATAAATCCTTTTCTTTTTCTAATCATTGTGAACAGGGTGATGATGGAGTCGGTTTGATGTATCCGTGGACGACTGATCCGTCACTCGTTACTCTTATTGGGATAAACCTTCAAATTTCGGACGTTGGCTGCGGCAGAACGAACCAACCGGCTATATTCACTAAGCTTTACCGATACATTCCCTGGGTACAGAGCCAAGCAACTGGTTGCTATTGCAAATCCTGATAGCTTGTATCACAATAAATACAACAAATTATCACCATACTAAAACATGATATGAAACACCCGAATTTGTAAGTTAGCAACATAAAAATCTGTCTCGCTGCATTTATTATCTTGCTCTGTATTTGCCACGCTTCTGTTTCTCTTTGAAATGCATCCTTCCCAAATCTGCAATCAAAAGCCAACGACCTCTGACTCCGACCAAAAGACTTAAACCTGTTCTGCAGGCTTTTCAGTTCGTTATGTTTATAGTGTGCTGCAATCGTATAACTGTACAGCGCACGCATTTTGCGTTTCCTTACGATCTTTCCATCTCTGTCCCGCTCCCGGTATCGAAAATCAAAAGTTCAAATTGCAAAATAAAAATAAGCGTACCAAACTTTAACGCAGGACAGGACTTTCTTTGCTGCAACGACGCAAAAAAAATACCAAACTGGATTTAAGAACCATTCCCAGCGGCTTCGCACGAGAACAAAACGTTTGATTTGGCCACGAATCTGCACAGTCCCACAGAAACACCCGATCGGAGCAGAAGTGAAATTTGTTCTTCCGCACAGTTTGCACGATGCGAGTGATTTCGGTGCAGATTTTGTTATTCGGCTGTGCAGTGTTATCTCTCGCTCATCCTGGACAGGTAAGGCATTCGCAAGAAGGTGTCCGTTGCTTTACTGTAGCTTGCAGTGCATCCTTACTTTTGTTTATTTTTTTAAAATAAAACTACCATCTCGCTCTCTAGCCAAAGGGTCGTGGCGAGACTAAACCTGCACTAAAAATCCAACCAAATCCAGTCATTCCTCCATCTGGTTCTGGTGCACACACGTTAACGGATATCGCACCCTATGCCAATGCAGTTATCGATTCAGGTGCCAGTCCCATAGCGATCGCTAACAACCAGCACGATCAAACGGCAAGCAATTTTCCGCCTAGTTCTGTTTGGACCGTTCCGCAGACTGCGATCGATTTGAACCAGACTGTAAGCAACTATGCCAATCCTAGGCCACCCTTCTCGCCGCCCGTTCAACAAGATCTGCAGTTTATTAACAAACCAGTGGTTGTGAACAAACCAGCCAACAAGCCGCACTTGCTTCAGCAAGTGTTGGGTATCGCTCCAGGGCTGAATAGCAGCGCTCAGTCGCTCTTGGCGAACGCACCCAACACTACGACCGAACCATCGATAGCAGCAAGTACCGCCGCCCAGAACGATCCACTTAATCCCAACAAAAACCCGGGTAACAAGCCAAACTTAATTCAGCAGCTGTTGGGCAACGCTCCAGGGCAAAGCAACAACGCTCAGTCATTCTTCTCGATACCGTCTAGCACAACAGCAGAACCGTCGGCCGGAGGAAGTAACACCGCACAGAATGATCCTCTGCCAAATCCCGCGCCCGGACTTATCAACTCCACGCAGTCCGCATTGAGTAACGCAAGCAACGTAGTACAAGGATTCGCAAACCAATGGGGCACGAACGTTCCAAATGGGCTTTTTGCATCGCTACCCAGTCGTCCGAGTAATGATGAGGCTGCAACCGGCACGGACAGTAATACCTCCAATCCCGTCCAAAGCCTCATCGATAATTCTCAGGCCTCATGGAACAACGCAACCGGCATTGCACAGGGTTTGTTCGGGCAGTTCGGATCGAATGTTCAGAACGGAATCACAAACGTTTTCGGCTTCAATGTGAACCGACCCAGCAATGACGAACCGGTAGCGCAATCTACTGAGGCTAGTGCTACAACAAGTTCGCCCAGTGAAACGTCCACCGAGGCAAAACCTACCGCTGCCACCACGAGCAAACCACTCTTTCCACTCGTGAGTTTCGTCAACACAACGCAATCGTTGGTCAACTCTTCGACGCTGGGACAAACTATAACGTCTAGTTTGCCGGTCACGAGCGGGTTTGCCGGTTTTTTCATTCCCCGACCTAATCGTCCTAATGATGAGCAGCAATCGTTTCGACCTATGGCCTCTAAAGTAGAACGGGATTTTCCCGTGCCACCAGCGAAGCCATCATGTTCATCGTGTTCTAGTGAGTAGCTAGCATGGTTATTCTTCCGTTGACGTAAGCGATCGATAGTAACCAATTTCTGTGCAGGTTCGTGTTCTTACAGACCATTTCAAGCAACGCGAATCATCGGTTCGACAAATGTGCCCGATGTAACTACGTACCCGTGGATCGTGCTGATCACGTACCTGGACAGCCCTAACGGTCAGGGATCGCTGATCAATGATCGTACGGTCGTCACGTCCGGTACGGTTGTTTACAGCATGCCCATTACTATGCACATCCGGGCGCTGTTGGGCGTGTACGATAGGTCCAATGTAAATGAAACGATCAATGCAGAAGAAATCCAAACTACTTACCTCCACCCGGGTTACGTTAATACCAATCAGTTCGCCGATAACATAGGGCTGCTCATTCTAAAGCAACCTTTGACCAACAGCTTCTCAACAATCTGCCTCCCACAACGCCCAGCAGGATATGGTATCCCATCAAAGGCGACCGTTATTGGATGGGGCGCAAGCACCCCCAACGGCCCACTAGCCAACATTCTGCAGCAGGCGGAACTGCAGATGTATGCTCCACTAGCATGTCAGATGGCAAATCGCCTAGCGACGAACAAAAACCTCTGTGGTGGTGTTGTCAAACCTTCTCCTGCCCTCATCGCAACTTGCACGGTAAGATTCGAACACTCGATGCGCTATTAATGACTCGGAAATACGGTAGCGTTACAATTTCTCGTTTTCTTTTTTACAGGGAGATGGTGGCGACCCGTTGGTTGTGATGACAACCACAACCTTAGAACTGGTCGGTATCGGTCTGGATATTGTTGGCTACGGATGCACCACATCTCACAATTATCAACCGTCGATGTTCACGAATGTGCTTTCGTACATCGACTGGATTATAACGTACGGGCCGGGTTGTGAATGTAACATAGGGTAAATCTCTCAGCCACAGGGATGGAAAATTGTAAAACAGCCAGCAACAAGCAGTTAATGCACCAAGTCATAAATTACGAAGCAACGCTGTACACCTGTTTCCTGTCTGCTCACTTGGAAACAATCCGAATCTATCCAATTCGAAATAAATGATGCTCTTTTCTGTGCCGTAAATATTTCGAAACATCATAATCGTATGCTTCAATTAAATACAATTGAGATAAAATAACAAATAAACTGCAAACAACTTGATATAATAAAACAAGGCATAAACGTAAACAGCATCTAAAAGAATCCAGAACTATGACCCAGGTGTTGACTTCCAAAAACTATGATATTGCCAATTCATTTTCAGAAATTAATACAAAAAAAATCTTCAAAATCTAAACAATTACAAAAAATTCCGTATACAATAAAATAAATTCAACATACATGTATGTAAGTGAAGAAGAAGTGAAAGTAGTATGAAAAGAAGAAGTAAATGGTTTCACTTACCAATAAAATATATTACCGAATCAAAGCAAGGATAATAAAATGCATAAATGGATGTTCTCGCCTAATTTACAATATAGATTACCTATCTAGAAGATTACCACAAGGTTTGTTAGAAGATTTAGTAAGAATATTTTTCAAATCTGCCTGTAGGAATGCCAAAAAAAATAAGCTTGAAAGTTGTTACGATAGCAAACCAAAAAAGATGAAACACACACAAGGAAATCTCCGAGGAGTGAGAGTTTGTATATTTGTTTAACTTTTAAAATTTCCGACTCTTTAACGAGGCCTTTGCTTTTATCTTTGCTTCTAACCGTTTTGACCGTTATGATCGCATCTTTCCGTGGTTAAAGGTATCTATCGTTCACCGTAATACTCTCACGCTGTAGTCCTCGACTGTTCCCAAAACATTTATTTCTCGTCTGAAACATTCCACTTACCTAATACTATTTTTAACGGAGCGGCTTTGGCGTGTCAACAAAACAAAATCTTGAAAAGTTCAAAAGAGCAGAGTTTTGTAAGAATGTGAGGAGATTAGATCAATCAATCAATTGAATCAATTAAGGACTCATCTTATGAGGACATTTCGATAATGCGGTTCATTTTTCATATACTGTATATGAAGGATGCAATGAAAAGTATAGAAAGGATGTAATGAAAAATATTGTCATCAAAATTCAAATAAGAATCAAACGAAAAATAATTTTCGACGAAAATTATGCGAAGAGAATGCTCTTGATGCTAAGAATGCACGTATTAAAACCTTTATTGACTCAATTGAGAATTTTGAGAAATTGTGATACACACTGCAGTTCCTGACTATAATTACATACTCTTCTTATCAGTAATGTCTTTTTGGTGCAATTACATACACGAACAACATGGCAGAATGTTTAGACGCTTCGGTGCACGGTGCGCAATTGTCTCACTACATCGTTGCTTCACACCCAACGGCTCATTGCAAAAGGCACGCTCTGGTCCACTGTATGCGCTTTCTCGTCTATTTCTTTTTTACCGCAGGTCCCTGCAGCCAGAATGTTTCCATGTCTCCTTTGCCCTGTGCGAAATTAGCCCAACAGATTAGCAACAATCAGCGATGCTCACCTCTGTCAAACCCGCAACTTACCTTCACGGCTACCTTGCCTCGGTACGCTAGGGCGTATCCAAGTTTCTTCAGCTTTTGTGCAGTGTATCCAGACACTTGAATGCAATCCGTCTCGCCGCTGCTCTCCATGCGCGACGCAGTATTTACCGTGTCGCCGAACAAACAATACCGTGGCACCTTCAGCCCTACAATCCCGGCCACTATCGAACCGGAGTGAAAGCCGATTTTCACACCCACACCGGGGAGATTCAGCTGGCGTATGCTCTGTAGCATGTCCAGCGCCAGATCGGCCATGTGCTGTGCGTGGAATGGGTTTATGTCCGGCGCTCCACTGACGGCCATGTATACCTTGCCAACAGTCTCCACCTTATAGGCCATCGGCGAATGGATCAGCTCATCGAATGCGCTGAAGGCGGCGTTCAATGTGTTAACCGTCGTCATGGCGTACTTGATCGAGTCATCGCCGGTGATCGTTTCCTGTACTTCGGCGAACAGTACCGTCACCTCTTCGAAGCTCTGACACGTCTCGTGCGGGTTTTGCCCCTCGCGCAACCGTTCCGCTATCGAGCGAGGGATCATGGAATACAGCAGCTCGTCTCCCTGTCGCTTCCAGGAGTCCGCGAGGGCTAGCGACGTTTCAAGCTCCTCCGCACGCTGCTCCTCCCGTTCACACATCAGATCGAGCCGAGAGTAGTGTGAAAAGCCGGAAAACACCATCTCGCGGCTAAGTCCGTGGGGATTGAGATCGTTCAAGTACAGTCCCATCTCGCGAAGTTCCTCGAGGTTGTTTATACTGGTGTACGAAAAGAACAAGAAAGAAGCTTAACTATTCCGAGCCTACAATACTACCAACTATTACTCACAGCGGACTGCACAGAAACACGAGCGAATTAATGTCTTTTATGTATCGCATTTCTCCTTTCAGCAAAATACTGCGCAGCCCCTGGGATCCTCGCCGGGGAATCGAGGTCATAATCTTTGACGCATCCTCCGTTGAGGAGCTTGTGTCAACTTGAGTCGTAACCGATTTCGGATCGACTGCTTTCGCTGGATCCTTGGAGCCTTTTGCAGACGATCCTTTAAGCAGCTGTATTTCGAACAGAACGGTCTGCAGACGTTTTATCTAGAAACGATAATGAGAACGATTCGTCCGACGATATTCGTAGAACCTAAAACGCAAACTTATTTCATACGCATACATTTTCCCAGGTGAAGGTAATGCCGCTCGGTCGGCGAAGTTTAAAGTGCTCTGTCACTTTTGCTCCGATAAGCTCCAGCGGCGAGCGGTTCACATTGTTCAGCATCCAGGACTCGATCAGCTTCTCACCCACGGCGGTTATCTTCATTTCCTCGTTAAGGATCAATGCAAATGGAAACAAATCCAGCAAGAGCATGCTGTTCACCGGTGTCAGCTGTAGTTGCGATGGATGAGCTTTGATGTGAACACGGCGTTGCATCTGCAAAAGAGAATGAAAAGCACACTTCGTTTATGCACCATAGTAAAGAATACGTTCTTCTTACGCACATATTCACGATTATCAAAATCCAAGCGATACTTCACTATAACCGTCTTCAGGCCACCCTGTATGGAAATAGGTCCCGAAGTGCCACCGGGCGTATCGTTCTGACTTTCCAACACCTTAATGCTGACATCCATCCCGTACAGCTGCTTGGCAATCTCCAACAGCTGGCCCCGTAAGTACTTCGAGAATCCCGTCCTAGTACTTCTATACACTAGTACGGCACCATTTTCGTCCACCTCCGTCAGCTGCATCGAGGGACTTTTCATCTTCCGGTACGTGAAGCGCATCTGCAGGTGGATGTTGTCGACCGAGTGTAGGAAATCGCAAAAGTATCGTCCCGTCGCTTTGATCAGCTCGTCGTAGCCGAAATTGCTGAAAAACCGGACAAAACATCGACCGAAAAAGATCATAAACTCATCGAATGGCTTTCCGGTTATCGCCGAAAGGGCTGCAGCAAGATCGGGTATCAAACTGTCGGGATACAGCTGAAAGAAGAAAAAGTTGACATAGTTAGTGCACGACATTTGCACTATTATAATTCTTTTTATTATAATTCTTTGGTACCTGATGAGTGTTAAATACGGTGTTTTTACATCCCGTGGTGAGTAGCGCTTGACGCCACACGAATTCTCCATATTCCAACTGTGAGTAGATATTTAATTTGAAATTAATAACAGGTAGCATTTTTTATTAAGAACAGCAACATAAATGAAACAAAAATCAATGTACAGTGTTGCGTATTATGGGAATAAGTTTTTTGTCCCAAACACCGTTTTCGTTCTCAGAAACATAAAAAGGCATTGTGAACATTCTACCGAATAACCCATAAACGGTGCTTAAAAACCTCTTTTACGAATCCCAACGTGATTTGCATTCACGACCAGCCCCTCAACGTTTGCGCAAACAATCATAAAAATGCATCGTAAAATATGAATATTTTGCACCGCTCCCACATTAATAGCGCTGCTACAACTGGTTTCTGTTGTACCATCGATTATTCTTCCACCAGCAGCCATTCAGACATGATCCAACATCATCCAATCATCCATCGGAGCAGGATAACTGCTTGAAAAGTAACTAAATTTCCGAGAACTATAAAGCTTAGTTACCCTTCTGAAAAACGACATACGAAAATCGATTCGCTAAAATTCTAAATGCCACCAAACGGAAGTTCTGCACGGCCTAAAATATGTCAACCTGTTAGAGCGGACCCTTCCGTAGGGTTTCCCGGATGTAATTAACTCCCCAGTCCCTGTATACCGCAGGCATCGATAAACAATAATCAACTTCCACTGTCGCAATCTTCTTCCGTCGACCAAGGGAAAAGCTGCGTGATAAAAGCATATCTATCCTCTTCTTTATCCTTCAATATTCGGTTGGTACGGAGAACAGAAACTTATTTAGTTTCCATTCAGAAGCACGATTCTAGATAACGTCTAGATAATGTCCAATCGTTGGACACCCTTCAAACCTGTACCCAGTGGGAATGCTACAATGACTTTCATGTCAAGCATCGTGTCAGCTTTAATTTGAGGTGCGTGCCACATAAAGCAGCTTTTTGTGCTAGTCGACTAGTCGAGCTTTTTTGAAATCGGAGTCAAAATAGATAAGAATTCAGTCTAGGTGGATAATTAACTGCTTCAAGTTGTAGGATTAAACTCAATTGCTTGAGGGTGGGGGGGGGGAATTGGGAAGTACAATCCCTTTGATATTGACTACACTGTACAACAAAAATACAGTACTTATGAAGATTTTAAATAAAAGTTGTTTCAATTTGCTAATTCTTCATCGACGCTTCCATTTTCGAGTTCACTTCTCTGGTTTATTTTTAGCCTGGCAGCATTGTTCCACTCGACTATAAAATATCACAATTCACCACAAGTCAAATTCAATGCAGACAGATGCTTAACCTTTGGATAGTTCGGGTAGTTCGTGTGAGACGCATACTTATTGAATGAATATAGATGCTTCAGAAACAATCAATTTGTTGGCTTAGGTTTGCATCTATTTCTCCGTTCTTGTTTTTCTAACCTTTCAGCTTTTTAGAACAATTTTCCTCATCTACTTATCCAACCAGGAATGAAAAGAATGGAATTGCTGCTCCCTTGTTACAAAGCTGCCAAATCCGTCAGATTTATAAACGCCACCTTCATGCACTAGATTGCAAATGATAACCGAATCACGGTTGTACGCTTATGTTACACCGGGGATTGCTCTTTCCTCGCGGGAATACCATAATGCATGTTTCAATCCCGCAGCTTACAGTCAATGCGGATAAATCCAACCAACATGCTGCTTGCGCTTGTACCTGAACGGTCCGTGTTTCGTTTTCGGTCACCATCTTCACCATCTTCAACTAATGCTACAAAAACCTACTTGAAATCGGGATTTGGTAGGATTATACCTGAAGAATAACAGCTAACTTTTACGGAATTCATTCCAAGAAGGTGAGCCTTAACCTTCATAAAAATGCTTTACTCATTTGAAAAAGATGTTCAGCAAGACAATTTCGTAAATAAATCGTAGTTAAATTTGTTTCACACACCAACAAAACAACAACAACACAAAAAACTAAATAAAGTCTCCTACTTTTTGGACGATCTTTAATTCAGCCCGGTTTTCCCACTTGTTCATTCTTGACTGAACACTACATCATCATGTTTCCGTTATGGTGCACGCCTTTTCTCCCAATATAAAACCTGAAGCACTCTGAGCAGCGTCTAAAGGACGGGGGAAGGCAATAAACCATAAAAATTATTCTACATACCTGCACAAAATGTTGTACACTCTCCAGTAGCATGCCGTACATGGTTTCGCTTTTTTGACAACTTGCGGCACGTGCGTTACAAGGAAATAACAGTGTATAGTCGGCTTCCGTACCCCCCTGAGTATTCCAAATGGACGTGGAAGGTTGGAATTGTTTCCGCTTGGGTCCAAAATTTACCTAGGGTTGGGGTCGTTTATTCCTAAACACAAAACAAAACACACACTTAATGTTTTTATCACCTTAAAAAAATCGTTAACATTAGCACGCTTTCTCGCAAGTAATTAAACGGTGTTTTACGGTTGATATGGAGTTTTTATGTTTCAACGAAAATAAGAGGAACTTATTATCTTAACATAAGTTTGTTCAATTATAGTACATAACCTTTTAGTAAACCCCATTTAGTCATACAGGAATCCAATAATTCTGTCAAATTCGATAAAAACTTCCAACATAAACACTTTATTTTCTTAAAAATCAGCTGCACTATTCTTTCAGAAACAAAAACAACAACTTGTTCTAGGTCAATGTCACGCCGGCCGTTTTTCACAAACCGAAACGCACCACTTCAGACAGTTGCTATTTTTATCTTTTTCTCTACTCGCCATCATTTACAGCAGCGAGCGACGGAACTCCCGAATTATTTGTGTTTGGCACCCGCACTTCTTCAAGCTGCGCTCACACTCAGCCGGATCCCGGTTGCACTTAAAAACCATCCTCGAAGGAACTGTTCAAGGCTTTCAAATTAGCATAAATTTAACCCACAGATGGAACACATCTTGCGAGCGATCTTTCGCTACGCCACGGCGCCAGGCACTGCGCAGCTCCGCAGGCTGTATCAATGAACCAAAACGGTACGTAAAAAGAAAACAAAAATCTAGTCCCGATAATGGAAATGCGTTCTGTAGGTGTGGATTTCCTACATGGCTCTTCGCTTCCTGAAGTCGAAGCCGCGAGCCGTAATTTTACCTTGCGCGTTTCTTCCGGTGTCGTTGGCGCTGCCACGAACCTTATCGCGCCCTGCAATCTTTTGAATTTAAAATCTTTGCGGAAGGTGAAAAATGTCACCGCTGGTATGTTAATGTATAGGCAATGTTTGTTTTTGCTTCAAATTAACGAAGCAAATGTTGACTTACGAATTCTATTTTTTGTGTGTCCATCGGCTGTATTGTATTCCGCCTGGTACTGCATTTTAAAGCCTTTTTTCAATCAACGTCGTTTAGAGCCTCCTTTGTTCTAATCCCCTGTGAGTCCAATCTTTGTTTCGTCTTTCCCTCGTTCTATTTCGCATTGATTTGTGTTCGTAATGAAAACCCTTCAAATAAATGATGATTTATTACGCGCCGACAGAGGTCGGTGTGGAGTAGAAAAAATACTCCCGCCTGGAATCCGGTGAGAATCTGTAACAAATTGAATTTTAGCCAAGCTTCACCACCAGCACTGTCTAGCAGCTAGCTGTCGAAGATGATAAATGAACGGTTCATCGTTCATTTGAGCAGGAAGTTGAACCGTATGGTGACCTCCGAACCCGAAAAGGCTTGCTCCACACAATGGAGAAGCCTGGTGGTTGACGAGAAGTTGTTGCCATCGCATACACGCTGTGTTTTCGGTGTAAGAATATCGCTTGAAAAAGGAGTCCACCTCTATCCTCCGGTATCTCTACTATTACCGTGTTTTCCAACGTTCTCAAACAACTCACCCAATTTGATGCATCCCGAGCAGATGCTAATTAAAAAAGGGCTCTGTTTGCAATCGGTGAAAGAAGAGCGAACCAGTCGCAGGGACTGCAAAGAACTTATTGAATGCTCGTGGTACTTTGCGTTTGGGATGCTAATTTTTCGAATGGTGTTTTAATGTTTACATTGCTCAATTATGCTTCCCGTTGCTGCCACTTAAGCAAAAGGGTTGCAAGACAACGGCCATCTCTTGACAGGCCCAAGATCTAATTAGCTGCAAATGCTGCTGCTCTACTGTAAACAAACCCAAATGGAAAGTCAAAAGCTTTTCCTCCTATACCCAATGTCGTTTCTTCGTGTGTAGGTGAGTGGGCTCCCGTATTTGTGTTACAGTTTGTGCAACACAAAAAAAATCACAGCACTGCTGACGGCTGTGATTGTGAATATAAGCGGAACAAACGAAACAACTACCACCGGTTGCTTCTACACAAGGAATTCAAGGACAATTCAGTACTCGCAATCATGACGAGCCGTTTATCGAGTAATGCAAGGGAAACATTTGCAGTGCACCAACCGGCGTGTGTACGGCAGAAGTATCGACTGCGTCTAATGTTTCATGCAAATCGACAGATTGTCTTCATTCGATTTGGTCCGGAATTATCCTCCGCCACATTAGCCTTCGCACTGGAAAACGCACGTGAAACAAATCGTGTGTACGTGACCTGATTTCATATTCTCAATGTTCGGCGAAGAAAAAGAACGTCACCCTCCTCGGTGGTCTAACACCTGGGAGATGGAGCAAAGCACAGCTCACACTCGGTTCCTATCCCATTTGTATCTTTCGAGATCCGATTGAATTTATGTTTAATGAGATTATGTTATTTTTATATGTAAATAAGAAAATGAGTTTCAGTGAACACAAACACCCGGAGTGGAAGGAACATTCTTAATAATGTACCCTGTTACATGCCAGACTTGCATATCTAGGTGAAAGAAGCGTCAAAATCACACCGCACAGGTGGTTAATGTAGATAGTAATGTTTAGGCAGTCTAATTGAGGTAGATTATACTGCGCTATCTTCTGGTCCGGAGCAACACGAATATAAAATACTTTTTTTAAGTCGACGAATTTCTTCAAGCAGTCTACATAAAGCCGTCCATTTGCGACTGTAACGATTTGGAATGAAATTGAAAAATTGAGTCAAATTATACCGGTTCCATTTTCTTGTGCTATGTTCTGTGATACTTCATACTCCCTAAACGCAGCCCATATTTCATCGCTCGATAAACGAAGACGACACCCTCTGCTGATAAAAAATGGAAAATACTATCAGAAAGAGAAACAAAAGCAAACCTTCACCAGGGCAAAGTTTTTACAGCCTTCATACAACTACGCAGACAAAGACGGAATCGTTTCTTTTTTTCCATTTTCAGAAGCGATGCCGGCAGATGGCTCACAAAACTTATCAAAAACACTCTAGAGCTGTCTGTCAGCGAAGATTTACACGACTGCCTGGAGGTGTGAAGCGTGCTAATGATTTCATAGTTCTGCGAGCGACTGCCGATCCCAAGATGTCTAAGTTTTTGTTCGTCCTTCTTTTGTCATTCCATTTAGTTTGTTGCCTTTTATTTCGACAAGTAGATCGATGCATCGGTTGTTTGCTCCATTGTCTCAGACAGACGAATGAGAGTTTGCGTTTGCTCTAAACTGCGGCATGTAATGAAACGGGTGAAAAATTACACATCTAAAAATAACACACCCAGCCTAAAAAGGTACCAACGACCCAGCGGGATGCAAGAATGAAAATATGCCTCCCTCGGGAATGTTTTCGTACGATTTTATATGCTGCGGATGGTGTCGCAGCTGTCCAGCTGCTTCGTTACAATGTGAGTGTATGGAGCATTTTAATTATGTTTTCCGAGAGTAGCCACTCAGGAACGTTTCAGCTAAACGAGATTCCAGTGGAGCTGAATGCAATAGAATGAATTCCGTATAATTGCGTGCGCGCCACGAAAGACCGACGCTTCATCATCCGTTAACATAGTTAAAAGTAAAAGAAAACATCCAAAACTTTCATCAAAACGAACAGCAAAAAAACAAAAAACCAAGTTTTCAAAAAGGAAGAACGATACCCGAAGAACTTTGGATTATTGCTTTGACATCGGCTTACAAATCAAAATGGAATCAAACTCGATTCCGTTCAATTAACCTTTCGTTCGTTTGACAATGATGTTCTCTTTTCTTATCCAAAAACTCGACCGGCTCCAAAGAGGGTAGCAAAAAGGGTCTCGTCGCATTCGAAGATTTGATCCTGTTTACATTTTTACCAACGTGTGGTATTTAATTAGGGAACCGAAGCCGAAGCTGTTACCGAATTACAACTTTTCTCTCCCGTCCCTTACGTTTTGCTTTGGGTAGGAAAAATTTTTCTCGCTCACATATACAGACAGCCATGTGCATTCATCTGGTTCACTCTTTAATGATTCAATGTGTACGGGAATAGCGGAAGGTTAATCAAATTCAACCGAATGGTAACGAAAGTACAAAACCACTTCCGATGTGTTCTGAGAAATATGTTTTGCTTTCGTGGCTGGAACAAACGTTCAATTCCTAACGTTCTTAAATATCACCGATACGGCCAGATGGAATCAAAAACTTTACAGTGAAATGCAAGTCAAATAAACGTTTTATCGAAGACCTGCCGCAGGGTGTTTCTTTTTGACAATCAATTCTTTTCGTTCAGTTGAGAATATATCACGAATGAATATATCAATTCCACCTCCGCTATGCAGAAGGTTATTTATATGTCCTTAAGCTATTAATAAGTCACTGCGTAACGAACGCTAATTAAACACTAAACGCGCATCGTAAGTTTGATATGACAGCAGTGTTGTTGTAGGAACTTTTATTCCAAAAATAATACAAAATGAATGTTAAACACATTACTCCATACTGCGCAACCCATGGATCACTCCATCACTTGTCCATTCGCAGCTATTCACGCGAACTGAAATGCGAATCACATTTTTCTGCAATAGTCGTAAAAGCGAATCGATTCATATTTTTATGTCCCTCGCAAAGCGCTGGGTGTACGCTGCGTACGTTTACTCCAACCGACTCCAAGTTGCACACCAAACACCAAACCGAACCGATACTCAATCTCCATCTGCTGCTTGTGCAAACAACCGCCATCAGTGAACGAAACTCCGCTCGGTTCTTCCATTATCGGTGTCAGTCATGTTCAACCGTTTGACACACATACACATACAAAAACGCCATCTGTGACCAACGGAATTTCCATCATCAAACTAGGCACTGCTAAGTTTTCCACAATGTTTGAACTTTGAACGAAACCAGAAACCGTTCGTTCGATACAATATTGCGCGGAGGCACCGTCTATGCACGGCACAGTTTGGCGGGACGGAAATGAACATACTATCATCATCTGTTGGCGCCACCGCTTAATCGCACGCTTTTCTTCTGTCAGATTTGTTTCTATCCTACGGCCGCTCAGCAAACTTGACATCACAACTCACTCACAGTTTCCACGGGTGGTGGAAACTCATATGAATATCATTGAATCGTAATCACTAGCTCGGGCTAACACAAGACATAAAACACACAGACACGCACGCACAACGCTGCCGTGGAACACAGTTGCCGGTCCGGCCAAAGACGCACCTCTTACACCGACAAGGTTTCGCAAGCATGCTGGCGTCCGGATGTGGGATGCGACCGCGAAACACAACGCCTTTGCACAGAACTCGACCACAGACTGCCACGCACAGTCGACAGTCGCCACTGTCGTTGCTGTTTTATAGAAACGCTTTCCGTTTCGGGAGATTCTTCAGGGGGTGTCTCCCAGGAGCAGCAGGTCGTCGTCGTACCAAGAGATACTATCGTCGACGACGGCGTCATCGTGCTCTCTGAGTTGTACTCAATTGTGTGACAAACACGCGGCAACAGTAACATCTGTGCGTGTGGTGGAGGGAAATTCGTTAATTGCACAAACGCTTTAACAATTAGTATCCTTGGCACGATAGAGTTGAAGGAGGGTTTTTATTCAAGAAAATGTAGATATTCTATTCTTTTGATATTAGATAAGTTGATTTATCCTTCGCAGAACAAATGACAAATGAATCGGGTACTGCCAGCTTTAGTGCTAGAGTTTCAGTTTTATGTGGTATTGTAGTTATAATATGTTTTATATAATTAAATTTATTACCAACGATATCAATCTAAATACAACGATTTGAGCCAACCACGAATAGAAGCATCCCTTAAACGCAGCAACGCTAATGAATCCAATTGAATCGCAACCCCCAAACGCTCGGCACGATATCGCGCGGGCCTCACTTGGGCTAGTGTCGAATTTAATTGTCCAATTGATCGGAAACAGCTCGTCATTTGACAAACTAACCACAACCATCAATCATGCCGATGATTACAGTTCTCGTCGAACTATCGCTATCGCCTTCCACCCCCGAAAGAAGTCTCTCCGAAACAAAACGCTCTCGGCACAGCTCTCCGCAGTTTTCCACCACAGTACAGGTATCGGAAAAACTTACTCGCGGTGAAAAAACGCTCTCTTTCGCTTGTTTGCCCTCAAGCGTTTCACGAAACAAACGGGTATAACTAAGACGTTTGGTGGAGCAATACGTGCTGGAGAAAATTGCGCGCCGTAATGTGTGCATAGAGCATTCAAAAATGGCAGGAGAGGGGGCTTTTTGTAAATTCAATACGAAAAGTAAATGCTGATTTCCTGTACATCATCCTTCAAGAGAAGCATCTAAATCTTCAATTAAGACACGAAACACGGATGTTTGATAGTCGAAAGATTAGTCTATCCGACTAAAAAAAATTAAAGTTTAAATATTTCGAAGATTCCGTAAGATAAAGCATTTTTTAATTGAATTTCAATTTTTGTTTTTTTTTTCATTTCATTGACTAGCATTGACCACACTACTTCTGCTCAAAGGATCACAATCAAAATATAAAGTATATCTTAATATTCTAGAATCAGCTCAGATCGAAGCTATCGAGTATTCATAGAAAACAAGCGTTGTAAGCTTATAAGGTAAATTTAATATTTATTAGTTGATTAATTTCAGCAAAAACAAAAACTATTGGCCACGAGTGCCGCAGGTCATTATTTCTCAATTCTGTGAACATAAAAATCAACGCTACATTTCACGCAATGTATATAATGAATGTATGTTGTATGACTTCACTGTACGTACCTACGGTTGAACAATAACTCATATAGTGACGTTAGCAGACTAACAGCATGCCATAATTGCCTGATATAATGGTAACAAATACTTACTTATGCAATAAGTAGACGTGTTTTCAGTTTTTTGTTTCTTTTATTACTACAATTTCAGTCCATTCAAACGGTTGTTTTGTTTTTGTTGTTGTATCAATACTTCACAGCACGTTTCCGCAAAATTTAAAAAAAAACAAACAAACAAAAAACTCACAG
This sequence comes from Anopheles dirus, assembly GCA_000349145.1. Taxonomy (NCBI): domain Eukaryota; kingdom Metazoa; phylum Arthropoda; class Insecta; order Diptera; family Culicidae; genus Anopheles; species Anopheles dirus. The sequence goes on from KB673057.1 coordinate 312,958, forward strand.
TTCCGTTCCGCACGAACTCAAAACCGACATCCACCCGCATGGCGAGCCCCTCTGTGCTGTTGGAAGTAATTTAACATCGTTAACTATCAATTGGTGTTCACTGACCAGCACAACACACACACGTTCAGGCTAGCCGTTTTGCATTGCGTCGGGCGCCTTTCTCGGACATTGGCACCGGGACCTATCACTGCGCCGCGATAAGACAGCATGTTTTCGCCATCGTGCAATTCTTAAGCAGTTCTTTAATAATAAACAGAACAAAACAAACACGTTGCAACAAAAACGAGCATGTACGTCTAATTCAGTCTAAACAAAATCAACAAAAATGAGGTTAAAATCAGCGCCACTGATGCAGTTGCCGTAAGAGGGCTTCCTGCTTTGGCATTTTCCTCCTTCAAAAACTCGTACAGTGGCTTGTAGTACTCCAGCAGTGCATCGGTGCGTAGTTCCGTCTCGCCGGTCATGGCTTTCAGCGCCTGCGACCAATGCACCGATCGGCCGAGCGAAAGTCCCGCGCGAAGCAAGTCTCCGGCAGCGTGTGACCCGTCGATGTCACACTTGTGGAGTGGTTTCGAGGGGTCCTTCGGATTGTACTGGTTTGCTGCCGTGCAGAGTGCCTTGTGCAGCTGCAGGTCCAGGATGTGCGCAATGAAGTACGACACGTACTGACTGTCGTACGGAATGTGATACTTTGCACCAGCATCGAAATCTTCTCCGTCGCGATCGACCGGAGCGGACACCTTCTGGTACTCTTCCCGCAGTTCCCACCAACGTGCGTTCCACTGAGAATAGTTCAGCTTACCGGAGAACACCTCCCAACGCCACATATCAATCAGCAAACCGAACGGAAGGAATGCCACACGATCCAGTGCTTTCTGGTACAGCGCATTAATGTTCTCCTCGTACGTGTCTTTGTACCCCTGCAGCAAACCGATCTTTTCAAAGTGCTTCGGTGTGGCGACCGACAGGGAAATCGTATCTCCGACCGCCTCATGGAACCCGGGATTCGCCCCACTGCGCAGCGTCACCGGTTGGTCCTTGTACAGAATGTAGTAGTTGATGTGGCCCATCTCGTGGTGGATCGTCACAAAGTCCTCCATGTTCAAGCGCGTGCACATCTTTATGCGGAAGTCCTGGCGATCGCAGAAATCCCAAGCAGACGCGTGGCACGTCACCACGCGACCATCCGATGGCTTCTCGATCATTGCACCGCGCCCGGTATCGTAGCTCATGCTGTTATCGGGCAAACCGAGCCCAACGTAGAACTCATTCGCAATCTCGAACAATTTCCGCGTGGTGTAGTTCTTTGCCTTCAGCGTTTCCGTGATGTCCAAGTAAACCGTGTTTGCGAACGGTTTGGTGCGCTCGTACAGATTCACCCACGACTGAGCCCACATGTTACCGAGCAGATGCGCCGGGATGTTATCGTTGTCATTCTTCATCCGATCGCCATAAATCGCTTTCAGCTGGCGACGTACGTATTTGTGCAACTCGTTGTAGAACGGTTTCAGCTCACTCCACAGACGCTTCATACCTTCCACAAAATCGTCCTGCTCGAATGCGGCTCTCCACAGTGCGCCCATATCCTCGTACCCACCGAGCTTTGCGGCACTGTTCATTATGTCCACGTAGTCCACATAGTCGCGCTTCATTTTGCGACCCGTATTGCGGCGCCATTCATTCCAAACATATTCCAGCTCATCGTAATCCTCAGATTTGGCCATTATTTCGTAAAGCTCGGGATCCAGTGTGAGTTGCCCAGCGGTACACTGCTGATCGGTGTAGGGACAGATCGTAGCGCTACTGTACGTGTTCTGCATTCTTCCAAGGGCATTTTGCAGCTAAAACAAGACATAAGTGTTGATATTGGTTCATAATTCACATCATAGTCAACTATCAGATAATTGTCTTTCCGGAATGCTACCAGTAGTGATATTTGACTCTTGACCACTCGATCACTTGATAACACTTGAACACTTACCTTACCAAGATCTGCGGACGGTAGCTTGTTGATGGAAATTTCGGTCAAAAACTGCAACTGCCGGCTCACCCGCGGGTTCGAGTACTCCTGCAGATCAACATCGGCGAAGTATCGGTTGTAGTTATCCAGCACGAACTGAGTGTTTTCGGCTAAAACTTGCGTCAGCTGTTGCTGCAACTGCGGGTTGCCCACATCGACCTGCGTTGCAAACTGTGCCTTCACCTGTCGATTACAAGCTACGGAATATTCCGCACTATACCGCTCGACGATGGTTTCCATTTCCTTCTCCTTGAATTTGCGATTTTCCTGCTGCAAGAACTGGTACAGTGGTTCGAAGTACTCTAGCAACGCTTTGCCACTAATCTCCCGCTCTCCAGTCAACTTCTCGAGCGCATCCTGCCAGTCCTCACTGTAGCCAAGCGATAGCCCGTCCCGCAGCTTGTTTCCGGCGGCTCTGCTGTTGTAAAAATCACACTTGTGCAGTGGTTGACCGGATTTCTGCGCCGGATCGTACTGTCCCGCTTCGATGCAAAGCCCGCGATAGAACTGGAACTCCAGAATGTGTGCCAAGAAGTATGCAATGTACTGCGAACTCGCCGGAATGTGATACTTTGCGCCCGGATCGAAATCATCTTCCGTGCGTTCGACTGGCGCGTACACCTTCTGGTACTTTTCGCGAAGTTTCCACCAGTGTGCATTCCAGTCGCTCTCGTTGACGGCACCACTGAACACATCCCAGCGCCACATGTCGATCAGGTACCCAAAAGGCAGGAACGCCACCCTCTCCAGTGCCATCTCGAACAGGGCGTTCACATTATCTGCCTGGCTGTCTTCGTACTCGTCCAGCAGACCCACCTTACGCAGATGGTTCGGTGTGGCCACGGACAGGGCAATGGTGTCTCCGACCGCTTCGTGGAAGGCGGGTGTGGCTCCGGTGCGGAACAGATTCGGCTGATCTTTGTACAGTATGTAGTACATAATGTGGCCCATCTCGTGATGCACCGTAATGAAATCTTCCATGTTGATGTTTGTACACATTTTGATGCGAAAATCGTCCCCATCGCAGAAATCCCATGCCGACGCATGGCACACGATCTTCTGAGGGGGTTTTTCGATCACTGCCTTCGGTCCGTAGCTCATGGCACTGCTCGGCAAACCCAGACTCCGGTAGAATTCGTCCGACATCTCAAACATTTTCGTTGCATTGTATCCCAGCTGCTTCATCTTGGCCGTCACGTCCACCAAACTAGCGTTCGGGAAAGGCTTCAACCGATCGTACATATTTGCCCACGACTGTGCCCACATATTGCCGAGCAGATGCGCCGGAATCATTGGGTTCGACCTGTCCATCCGATCGCCATACAGATCGAACAACCGGTAACGCACATACGTATGCAACTCATCGTACAACGGTTCCACCTCACTCCAGAGACGATCCAGCGTTTCACGAAACTTCGAATCGTCGTACTCCGAACGCCACATGGCACCGTAATCGTTGTACCCGTTCAACTTCGCTGCCTCGTTCACCAGCTGCACGTAGTCCTTGTAATCCGCGCGCATCTTCCTACCGGACTCCTCACGCCAACGACGCCACACATACTCCAGCTCATCGTAATCGCTCGATTCGGCCAGCACCTTCTCCAGCTCCGGATCGAGCGTCCACTTCGAATCGGAAGGTCCACACTGCTGGTTCGTGTAGGGACACACTTCGGCCACCTGATACGCCGTGTCCATCTTGCGCAACACTCGATTTAGCGTGGACAACTTATCCGCCGGAAGGGCAGCCGTGCCGAGATTCTTCAGCAGTCTAAGCTGCTTGCGAATCTTCTCGTTCTTATAGCTCTCCACGTTGGCAGCTTTAAAGTACTGCTCGTAGTAGTCGTTCCGGAACTTTGCGTACTCCAGTGAAACATTGTTCTGGAAGGACGGAATTGTTAGAGACATTCTCGTTATAACCGTAGCTACAAAACTCACCTGCACTTCCTGCAGATACACATTCTCCGTGTCAGTCGCCACATTCCAGTCTGCTATCGCATTCCTATTGCAGTGATATCGCACGTCCTGATCGTACTGCTCTAAGGTAGCTGCCATCTGCTCCTCCGTGAGTTCAACACGTTGCACTACCACTTGTGGTAGTGATTGGGAGGATCCCACATGATAGAAACTCAGTAGAAGAAGGTAACCGAATGCCTGTAGACGTCATGGAAAGTCGATCAATTAATTAGAGTATTACATTAAAGATCATATCATTTACTTTAATGTGCTAACATCTCACAAAGCTGTTACGCTATTGTAACGTTTTCTCCAGTTTCTGGGGGATTTTTAAGTCCACTATCATCGGTTACGAACGTCTTGCAAAAAGGTGCACGCAAGAGTAATTTTGCCGCAAGAGTAAGTTCTCTCATGATTGTTTTAAGGAATGTTTTTCTTGCCAACAATGGTTATCTTACCAACAATGACGTGAGATAGATTATTTGTATCACTGGCAATAAATCTCCAGAAGCAGATACTCACACTTCAATAGATCGTATAAAAATATTCATTTCAATTCTGAAAATGTCACAAGCGAAACCTAAAAAATTAGTAAGTAGTTAAGTTTATATTACTAGTTTACTAGTAATTACTTATTTTATTTAGAAATTACTAGTTTTAAATTACTTCTAACAAATTTCATTGATCAATCGGAAAATGTTAGAGCAAGGAATGAAACCAAAATTCATCAAAACACCAAAGCGAGATGCATCATTAGGTTTGTACGAGCAAGAAAAAACAAGCCATATCTCTCTAATGCTACTTGATCCAGAAATCTTGTCTTCGCCGTGTTCTCAAGACGGGCACGAAATGTTTTATGATGACATGTGTTACGCGACGGACCCGTTGGAGGTTATGGCTTTGCTATAGTTTATTGCTTCCTGCAATACGGAGGCAAAATTCCACACACAGATACGGGCTGCCTCGAATGGGCAATCTATTTTAAATGACACCACTACACAAGCTGCCCACAACAACCGTAGATAATGGTTAACAATTCAACAATGACGATAAATATCTAGTGCACCTTTTACAGCAGGCTACGCAGGCTGCAGAGTACCATCATTATCAACGACATTTTTATCAAGTTAGAAAGATCGCCACACGTTACAACCATTTTTATTTCAAACTAAGCTTCCCGGCTGCCGCAATTCGCACATCATCGTGTGTAGCAGCCTCGGCAAGCCCTGCCGTAAATTTGCGTCATTCGTGCGATGTCTACCTTCCGAAGGTCACCCGATCGGGCAGGTGAATTATATTGTTATATACGTTTTATTAAAAGTAGCTCCCACTCTTGATGCCGATGAATTCGCACAAAACAGACCAATTGGCTTCGCCGTTTCGCACCACGTGCTCTGCTGCAAATGAAGCCACTACACATGCACCGTCGGCACTTGGGCGGATATTCCAGTCACGAAAGTTATTTCCCTTTCGTTGAACCGTCGTTTCACTTACCTTCATTTTCCGGATTGCTGGAGTACTTGCTGGCGGCCGTAGATAGTCTGTCCGGTATCGTGCTCGGTATGGAGCAATTGGACGCAACGCACGCCTAGCCTGGCTTCGAAGCTATCGTTGATCGTGCGAATGCTCGAATAATGTTCACTTCGAACCTTCTATTGAGTAATGGTGCCACAATGCCACAGTAGCAAACACTATTCGGTATGAATATCACATAATATTTCGCCGGTTCTCTGCCTCCTCCACCACCGTACCCTTCCCGTGCAGGACCACTAACCACGCCGTGCGCTCACGAAACCCAAACTTACGGCAGCCGCCTGTTTCGAGCGCTCTTCTCTACTCAACCTCGCTCGATCAACTGTCGGAGAACTTTCCATGCGTTGCAACTAATAGGTTGTTGTTACACTGTTGATCACTTTTGCCCACTTGGACGGGTGGAGTCAAGCGGAGTCGTGGAGACTGAAGCAGACACTCAAAACGATCGGCGAGGATTAATCGCGCCGAAAGCGCTACTCACTCACACTCTCAGTTTCGTTCAGGCATTGCACTCTATCGCCGCTTATCGCGCCTTCCCCCCTTCAGTCGGTACGGAGCGCATCACTTATCGAGGTATGTTATCTTCACAGCAGCTAATACACTACTGCTGGAGTAGGTGGGCCACTTGAAGCATGCTGTACGCTGCTGCTACCTTCACTAATCGCAGATTAATCGTGTTGACTTCGGTACCGCTCGAGAGCCTCCGCCAGCGACCGGAGATCAGAGATGAGTGGCCAATTTGCGCTGGCATCTGTTGTTAACTCCCCCCGTGCTGTATCCCAATCCCGAAAATTCCCCCAAACATGAGCAACAAAACAAAATACGACTGTACAGCTTTGGATGTGTTGGACTGTGTACATCTTTGATTGTATTTACACGCATACTATCCTACAAACTAAATCTGCCTAATTTATTGATCCAGCGAATATCACAGTTTGGATTGGTCCACCGTAGCGGTCGTCGCTGGCGGTGTGCGTCGATCCTGCTCCTTTCCACCCGTCGCGCGCTCCGCCTCGAAGGCAGCGTTCACTATCCCCGTCCCATAGTCTGGTAGCTGTTTCGGATGGCGTTCCTGCTGCTCCGTTACAATCGTACGACCATCATGGCCATCACTCAATTGTCGGTACTTATCTTCGGCGCGTTTTTCTTCCGCAAGCTCGCGCGCTTCACGCTTATGCACGCGATACATCCACCTGCGAAATAGAAGCGTTCAAATTGTGCATTCCTCCACATTTTCCGCAGTCGCGCACGTGCGGCGCGCACCAGCGCATCAGTGGCCATGTGTGCGTGTGCGTAGAGTGTACTCACAGAAAAATCACAACCGCCGGTGAGGTTAGGGCTCCGCCGAGAAGGAAAAACGCTCCCGGCAGCACGTTGATCGTCAGTGAGTACACTGTAGTATACATTGGGGCGTAAACGAGCGGCATCAACGCTTCGGCCACACCGAACAGCGAGTTTACTTTGCCTAGTTCATCACTCGCGACGAGCTTCGAAGCGATCGAGCGCATCGAAATGAACGAGGTGCCGTTGAGCATTTCAACGATAGGACCTACGACGGAAATAATGGATTTTGTTACAAAGACAAAAAGTTTGCAGTATTTTAATATTACGGACTATAACCTCAATAAAAAGCAGATCTTTACAATAGAAAAGTTACTATTAATAATATTATTGTTAAAATATATAAAACAATATACACTTCTGCTTTTTATATTGCAAATACATTAAGAGTATAAGGAATTTATTATCAACTATATCCACACATCAAAGAAATTCACATATAACAGATTGGATTCTATTGAAGCATTTTCTACCTAATGGTTGGTCAATTCAAGAACGGTAATGACGGCACCCAGTTCATGAGAAAATAATTAAAAAGTTATTAACCAGATTCGTTTCACATGCATCTCAGTATAGAACCTAAAAACATGTGCAAAACAAGCTTTCAATCATGCTTTCAACATTGCATTTCAGGCAACGGCAATAGAGGCAAACGATTCGATCGAACAATTTTTAAGAACGTGGAAGTTGCGTGCATAACAAAGGAGTAATATTAATATATTTAAATTAATATTCTTTTAGTTATCTTCTAAACTAAACAGTTTTTCATTTTGTATCTAGCTATATTCTATTGCATAGAAAATGCAACATTGCAATAGAAAATTATACGCTAAAATAACCACAGAAAATTAGTATAATGAACAGAAAAATAGTTCAAATATAACTCAAATTACAGTTCTATGTTTCATAAAACTATCTATTTGAGGCACTAATTATTTTTTCATTAATTGCTTTTTCAACTATTTTTAGCTTTACTCAATAAACACAAGTAATGCAGACTCAAACTTCAATCAAAAACAAAGGCAACATCATCATCGAGCTGTTGCAGTTCATTGTTTCACATAGAACATCATTCATATCCCAGCTCTAGAACGCTCATTTGAAGTAATTTACATTGACAGTGCCGTTACGTCATGCGTGCAAAAAACAAACTGTGCTCTTAACTTAGATGGTCCAACCGTGTTTCGGTGGAACACACATAATTTACTTAAAATTAGTTACTTAAGACTAATTTCCACTTACCCAAATACAGCTGCCAGGTGGTGACGGCAAATGCATACACAAAGCTGGACAGTATCTTCGACATGCAGGACATAACGCCAATCAGCGCGTCGTCTATTTTGAGCAGATGCGAAAAAACGCCCACGGAAAAGACGGTCCCAATCAGCCCGGTCAGCATGCCGTACGTCGAGAAGAAACTAAACTCTACCTCACTCCAGTTGAAGCGGTAGCGTGTGAATAGGTAAATTACCGCCATCTCTCCTGCGGAGGGAAATGGCGTTAGTGGTCGTTCTAACGACGCTTAGTGTGTAAAGGCCACGGTAAACATTATCCACTCGGTAGGCCTTGAACTCAACCGGCGGCACCGGGCAGAGACGCTCCGGTTCATCCTTTGCGTAAGGGCACACGCTGCGATGGCCACTAATCAAGACTAATTCCTAGCTTCCGCGGAGCACCGCGGACCACTGTGGACCGTTGCGGCCGCCATGTACTTACCGTGCAGTGGACCAATCACGACCATGACCACGATCATCAGCATGATCACGCGCAGACGACGCTGCCGTTCGCCGAGCTTGAACGCCACCCGGAATGTCTCCATCACATGCTCGCGATCGAAGAAGTCCGCCAGCAGTCCTTTTTCCTTCGCGCGCAGTCGCTCCTTCTCGTTCACGATGTTTACTTCCTTCACCATGAAGACACCGTAGAAAAAGGCCGCCAGGTAGAGGGTGGCCGAAATCGAAAACACGCCGTAGAATCCGATTTGTCTGCGAACGAGCGGGCAAATGCGAGTTTGGTGTGTTGCTTCCTGGTTGCTTCCTTTACTTCAACTTTGACTCACTTCAACAGGATGCCACTGAAGGCCATCCCGATCGGGACGCCGAGGGAGAAGCACAAATTCACTATCCCAATGCGTAGCGTGCGCTCCTCGGTGGAAGTCACGTCGGCAATGTAGCTGAAGACGCCCATGAACATCGTGAACCAGCCGCCGGTTATGGCGGGGAACAGTGCTTCCGTTATGCCGGCCACCTCCATCGGAACCGACTCGAAGTACGTGCACAGAATCAATCCGATGGCCGTCATGAACTCGCCGATAATCGGTATCAGCATACAGGGCTTCCGTCGACCATGACGGTCACTCCACGAACCCCAAAACAGTATCAACAGACAGGGCAGTGCACTCTGTAGGACCGTCTTCCAGCCAGCCATCCGCGCCACCAGGTGCTGGACCATCTCCTCTTCGCTGCAAATGAACAGGGTTGTAACGCAATTTAGTATCCGCGAACTAGGTAGCTGGTAGTTCAACTTACTGCGTGTAGTTTGCTGTATCTCGCCGGGTTAGGGCATCACAGATCTCATCCCCGTAGGCCAAGTTCACCCGACACGCCTTCTCCAGATTAAGGTTCTGTGTGGCCAGTCCCGCCAACACGCTGGGCATTATGTAGCATGCCAGCATCGGTTCGACAGTTATGTTGCGCTTAAAGTACAGATACTTCTCCCGCATTGAGGACGGACGTTTCTTCTCCTTTGACTTCGACTCGTCCGACATCTTCTCGATGCCTTTCTGGGGCTGTAGATCTCGCATATTGTCGCACAGTCTGTGATCTAGAGGCAGGGCCTAGGACATGGTACAGAGTAGATCAACAAAGTTATCTTTTTATCGCGTAAGACCATAGTTTTTTTTTCCTAGCATTAGATGACATTGGCCCACAAACTAAGAAACCTCACCGTAAAGCAACCGTGCCCGCAGATGGCGATCGAGGTGGCATGATCGCAAAAAAGGAAACTTTTCCCTCCAGTTAAACCGAACGGAACGGAACTTGACATAGAAACCGTGATGCGCATCATTAAAGGTCGCGCAATTTCGTGCAAATTTATCACACCTTCGAAACTGCATCAGCCAGTGCAACGCTGGAGAGTACGTCTCGTTGCGAGGCCAGCGCTGTCCGGGCATTGTCAACTGCGCCAACGCTACGGCTCAAGCCGATTAGAACACACAGCAGAACGCGCTACACTCGGTCACGTTCTCGTGCGTCTTGGCACGGGCGGTAAGTTTCTCGGCTGATAAATCGCAATCAGCACCTGCCACCAGCAGGGTGCTTTTGCTTGCCGATGCATTTTGCGCTCATTATAGCGCCGAGATTTGGTATCTGTTGAGAACTGAGTTTCAACGGGTGACATTTCAGTTTCCCACGCTTTGTTTTACAAACACCCTGCAAAGGCAATTTGCATTGACATACGTGGAAAGCGAAATAAGATGTTCCCCTAATCGTTTGTTTTTTTTTTTTTTGCTCCAGACGAATGTAAATACCCAAAAGCACAAAAAATACCAAGTACTATTGATGAGAAACCCCGTGTTATTAAATCCTATAACTCTGTAACTGAATAAATTTGTAAGTGTAGTCTGTAAACTACGGTAAGGTTGATATTATGCCTTCATAATAACTTGTTACTGTGATACCGCAAACTAACAAAGTTCCTCCAACTGTCAATATGGTATCATTCTCAACACTTTTTTTACAGGACATCCATTTTTGAACAGTTCCCACAGTTAAATGAAATCGATACCATCCAATGTTGAAAAACTTCCACTTCCAATGGGTGGAACTTGGATGGTACCGATTTGATGGTATCGATCAACATTGGATGGTACCGATTTCATTTAACTGTGGGAACTGTTCAAAAATGGATGAAAAATCCTGTATGTATGTAGTTTATGAAAAAATATGCTGATCTTTGTCGTTTACCTCGCCATTCTTGTGATTACATTGGGATTGAAATTGGGATAGTTATGCATGTAGGTATAGTAAATCGATCAGTTGGTTATTTGATGTATATTTTAATCGAACGGATTTGTTAACATACTATGAATTTATTTTATACTATGAAAAATATTATGTACCATGTAAACGTACTTCACAAAGAGTTGCCATATTTCATGTGGGCTTAACATCACGAATCATAAAAATTAAAGAGAAGCATAATAGAGAAGGAAATGAGAGAATCACGATGACGAGAATGGATTCGGAAGTCAAGCAAATGAAAGGTGGCTTTGGAAAATAAAAGAGCTCCAAGTAATTGATCTTTCACTCAATGTCAATGAAAATTTAAATAGACGAAACAATTAGACATTTGAAATTAAAGAGTTAAATTAACGTAAGAAAGTTTTTTTTTTCAATTGCCACGATTAAAATCAAATATTAACCCAAGCAATTCTATCATTGGTCCGCATTATTTGATCAACTGCACAACTCGCTGTCAACAGTAACCAACCCAGTTCCGTTAACCTTGATCATGCAACTCTGGTTCGAACAAATATTGATATTGAAACACGATGAGTATCGAGAGCCCGTGTTACAAAATATCGCACATGCCACACATGTGGTTATTAGCAGCTGTTCAATCATTTTAACTCTAACGCGAAACTTGTTACTCCCATATTGCAGACAGGAACTATTGTTGGTGGTAAAAAACATTGCACGAATGCATCGGCCGGGAATCGAACCCGGGCCGCCCGCGTGGCAGGCGAGCATTCTACCACTGAACCACCGATGCTTGTTGAAAACGGACGGCTTATCTTAGACCCGGATGGAAGCTTATCTTGCGACGGCCATTAGCTACACTCTGTGTCAACCATCATCGTCAGATGCTTCTTAATCGTTCTTATCAATTGTTCAATGAACTTCACTGCTGATCATTGCCGTCTACTGCATCAATTCATTCTAATTTTAGAACAAACAACGGACAATTCTAACGGCCAAGCCCGTACGATCACGATCGTTCATTTCCCATCGCTTCTGTCAATGGACACAGCACAGCATGTTCAAACTCCTCCCATTCGAAGACACAAGGTGTTTATCTACAACTTCCTACAATATTACCCCCATTTTGCTACCACCAAATGAGCCGTGTGTCACATTAGAAGCTCATACCCGTGGAATGGGATTTTTTTACGTGCTTGCTAGCAAATGTACCATCCCGTCACAATAAACGTGCTATTAGTTTAACGGAAGGCGTAATTAATGGTTGGGTGCATTATTTGCGGCGAATCGCGTGTTTGTAAAAACAGAATGTCACCTCAAGCATTTCGCTGTCGACGTGGTTGACGTGTGAAAACAGAATTTATAGAACAAGTTTTTATGTCTACAAAAAGAGCGCGCTCTACAATTTGACTGTCATGCATCCCAAATACTCACGCAACTTTAGACAAAATTCACCAACAAAGAAATAAGAAAACATTGTAATTTTGCGGCTCTAATAGCACCGTCCAAATGATGTCTTTTTGTGTATGTGTGGTTGTACGTTTTTGTCATAAATTGGACGGAAGAGTTGAACATTGCTTAAAAACAACGCTCATATGCACGCTGCGAATAACACGGACTCCATAGAAAAAAACTCCGATAACAATGGCCCCATTCACCATACCCAAAACTGTGTCAGAGAATGGAAAATGGAGTTTGCATTACCACAAACCCAATGGCGCATTATTGCCAAAACAAACAATTTATAATCGTCCCAATTTGTCATTCCATTTCTTTTGACAAACCCTGGAATGGGAGGCGGAAAAAGGAACGTTTGCGCCGGCGGCGAGGCTCTTCCCTTTCAAGCCAATTGTCGAAATATTCAAATTTCGAGCTAATTTGAAGTTGTCTTCGTTGCGCGTTCGTTGCGGAAGCATTATGACAATCACAGCATCACGTGCCGCAGCACAACCAACGTCCCGTGTTTCCCTACGCCCTCGAAATGGATGATCACTTCCGGTGGATGGACACGGTCTGGTTGGATGCGACAATCATCCGTCCACTTGTGCGCATTTTGCACTGCGGCAGAATTTTGCACCGTCTATTGTCAATAACTGATCATCGATACACGAGGAGGATCGTTCGGTTTTGCACCATTCGCCCTATTCTGATCCATCTTCTGGTGGATGTCACTCCGGTGATCTAATCATGCATGCCGAGCAAAACCGCACAACTGTCCCGCGTGGACAAGAGGAGACAATTTTCGAACAAAATTGAATTAGCCTAATCGAGTAGCCCGCTGGAGCACGCCGCCAATTGGCACTATACTTACGTGCTAGTCCGGCTTCTACAGGTTGCTATTAAAGCGACGATCGCTGCTGTGGGGATGGGAGAGTCGGAAGAAGTAAAGGATATCGCGGGTTTACGGTGCGGAATATCCTTGAGGTGACGGTATTAGAGGCAATCACAAAATTTCACTACACATTAACATTCACAGTGCACAGTGAGTCTACGAAAAATCACCAGTCGTGCGAATCAGGTTCAGGGGTCAGTACACTATCGCCTCCTTCCCGACTATCGCATCCCGATATCGATGCACGGAACCGATCGCAAGCTACACGCAGCACCCGGTTCCACCATCCAGTAAGCATTCGCAGGAAAACGAGCACGATCACTTATTACCGCACCGGGCCGCTGTCGTAGTACAACTAAATCCACGCAGCCACCACCACCGCGGAGCAGATTGTCGCATTAGAGAATTTATCAATTGGAAAAACTGACCCGCCACGGCGCTGCACGATGATAAAAAGCACAACACTAGGGCACTTCCACCCAGTAACGAACAGGGAAGGTGTACCGTCGCGCTGCAGCCCGCGAATGTCATCACAGTTGTCGTGACCGTTACTGTCAACGTCATCGTCACCGAAGAACTCGCTACACCCACCACCTCGTCCGCCCGGGAGCATAAAAACGAACCGTCTAACCCCGCCGCTTCCCGTCGATGAACCGGACGATCAGTCGCTCGCGCGACCTGTGTGTAGTATGCAAACGGTGGCGTTTAGGTAGTCCCCAGCGCGCTCGACAGCCGCCACAATTGTTTGCTGGCAACATGCTGCCTTGCCATTTCAGATCGTTGCGGAGGGGTAAACGTGTGCGGTGTGTACGCGTGTGTCGCTGAAGCGCGTGAGTTAGCGCCAAGCGTTTGTTTTAGCGTTTGCGCGTCAGTCCTGCTCCAGCGGGCTGCGTTATCACATCGGCACTAGACCTTGCTTCCAACCGATCCGGATCGGCGGGTGCGCGCGAACCTGGGCGACCTAGGCTTTTCCTCCCCCTCCACATCGGTTGCTCCGCGTATCGGCCTTAGACAATGGCAACTGCAGTTATTACATTACCACGTTTGCACCTGCGCTAGAACGAAAAGCCGGCACAAACTGGGATCCCGGAGATCCCACGATCCAGGCGTGTCCGCGTCGAATCGTTTTGATGATGATGCCTCTCCCATCGAAATCTCTTCGCATTGAGCGTTTGAAACAGTGGAAAATCGCGGCCATAGTAGCGGTATGTTGCTCCCACACAATCAACACTGCCACGTGCTACCGTGCTACCGGCGATGGTGGACGCCGGGGCTGCTGGGATGACGCAGGTTGGGCCAAAGAATGCTAAACTGTGCCACTGTGACTCCCAATCAATTTCAAGCTTCGAGTCTTTCATATGTTTGCTAGTGTTGTACGCGTAGTAATAATCATCCAAAATGGTCGTACAGAGTTACAGTGAATGTGAATCTTATTACTATCAACGATTATTTCATATCATTATTACGAAACACATTGTTCAAATATTATCTATCCGAAGACTTCACCGATAATCTTGTACTAAACAAACACACTCACACAACACGATACACGATACTGTCTATAACCAGAAACACATCTTTATCGTGACAACGATATTTAGCGCAGTCTCGCTTAACGGATGGCATAAATATCTAAAAAAATACGGTTGAAGCCATCCGGGGTATACTTTGAAAATATATTCAGTCCCAATTACAACGGGTTTGGATCAACTGTGTAACGACGAGCTCAAACATGCCTAAGCGACGAATGTGCCCGAACGAATCTTAGTGTATGTTACTCAGCGCCAATAGGAGGCAGTGAAAACGAAATTTTTACAAAGCATGCTCTGAAAACCCGCATCGTCGAATATAAAAGGAGCACAACCAGAAGCTCATTTAATTCCGATTATAGATTCCGAATAGAAAATAAATAAGTATTTTTCAGAAGCATCTGAAGGTGGTGGAATTATTCCTGAGCCCGGAGTGCCAGGACACCACAAGCCGAAGCCAGCCCGGAGTGTTGGAATTTACTGTTAAAAAGAGGAGTTCGGGTACGAGCGATCCGGGATCGAACCTTCGCTCGATCCCGCACCTGGGCTCCGCTTTTTAACAGTGTACGTTCTTGTAACCTGTGCTTATATAGGCAATCAACCGCTACCGCTCCAAACTTCCCCTCGAGCAACAAATAATCAGTAGTTGGAATATAAAAAGCTACGATTTTGCTCCATAGGGTTCCCAAGCTTGAAGTGATAATATCGAAGACTGTCACCTACTGCTGATGAAGGTTCCTACTGCTGGTGAAGTTTTGTGGAATGAATTCAAAATCATTTGCTGATTTCAAAGCAATGTAGAAAACCAATAATGAATTATGACGTTAGGGAATACGATTGTGATACATTTCGAACGAAATGTGTAAGATCCTCTTCCATGTCCAACACCGATTTTGACATACGTCTATTTTGTTTTACATGTTGCGTAGAGGCTTTTGTCTATGTGACTATTTTAAATCGTTTAGGTACATATATCTTGCTAAAATGCACTACGGCAAGTAATAGTAGCGGACCACTACCAGCAATTAGTAGTGGACGACTAAGCAAACGGTAGAAATAGCCAGAACGATATAAGAAGTAGACAAAGCCAGAAATACATTTGAAGAACCTTGGGATTATAGTCACTTTCAATTCTGTACTTTCCTTTTTTTTGCATATGAATCTGGTTCGACACCCCTAGTACGGAACCATAAGGAGTTTTGCCCCCGTTTGTGTGGAAGGACAATGGAGGAGCCGCTTGCTGACGGCAATGTTAGTGAAATGGCACCGGACGACCCAACCTGCAAAGTTCTTTTAGGATGTTCATATGGGCAGATGAGGTATGATAGGCACGAACATTCCAGTAGGTCTAGTATCCGTTTGTGTAATTCACTTTTGACCCAAAATAGGTGAATTAGGTTAACCTACCTTTAGCATTTGCAGCACTGATCAAATCATGAACGCAGTTGTAGAACGATTGCCTGTAAAGATGAGTCTTCTTCATTGACGTAACCACCTACGCGGTCATGCCTGCCGTTGAACAATTTACTAAGGTATATTTCCACCATGCTAATTAGTCATTCCTTGTTAGGGGAAGACGGTCCAGATGGAATTAAGGTAGCGGTCCTGCCATGTGAAAACCGGCGCAACTATCACTACACCACAGGGCCGTCCCTGGGCATGATGAGCCTATGCTTCTCATATTTCTCATCTTTTCTTAAGGTTTTTATTTACCCGTTTTATAATTAAAGATCACCGACGCCGTCTTCATTTTGTATTTCAAGTTGGGTGTTCTTTATTCGTCAACTTTTCCTATATTTTTTGTCAAAGTTATCTTTTTTCTTTAGTTGTGTCATTTCTGATTGCTACACTGTACTATACTTCGATCACTACCATCAGCTTTACGCATTTATTTTCTGTAGCCTTTTGTTCCATTTTCTCGTTTTTGTTCCAGATACATACGCGATGCATCCACTTACTTTACATCATATACTGGGCTTTGTACCTTCTTCCCTCAGATAGTTGCAAGGTTTATCTAATCCTTTCCTGTGGGTACGTTGCGCTCGTGCACCACCAAGGAAAGGATTAAGAAAACCTACACAACCACTTATAGTACATGGTTCGGGATCGGTTGATTTGTGGCGGGAGCATATCGTTTTAATGGAAATTAACGAACATTTTGTACCACTTCCTGCCCACGATTCAGTAGGTCGAAAACTGCATCCGGCTCCGATGCGTGAACGAATGCTACCGATACAAACCAATCCAAAGCCACCATCATATATATCAATAAAAAACAAAATAATTACACAAAAACAAAAATGTAAGTATACGACGAACATTACGATCGTGAACTTGTTGATCTCCACTAAGCTGTTTACGAAACGCGCACGTGAGCGTATGAGCAACGGGCTAACGAGTAATGATTGTTTTAAAGATTCCGAATACATTTACACGCTGAGTTTCCTCTCTACATTGTTAATCAGGGAAAAAGGTATTTGCGCAAAAAAGAGGATTTTGTTTGCGACAACACAAACTTACCAGAACTGACCTCGAGACGGTTTGGCGAAGATATTCGAAATATAACAAACGCCATTTTGCCAACGAGGATCGATTCGAAATTTGTAACCTTGAGATCAGAATGGTGAAACAGTTTAACTGGACATTTATTCTTACGCTCAATTGGTACAAACACATTAATTTAAGTTAAAACACAGAATAAAATAAAATTTACTACCTTTGCATTCCATACATTACAAGACGCCTGCATAAACCCTGCATAAAACGCTTTTCTTGCTCTTTTCTTCTACTTGACAGTTTTCTGTGCGGGATGCGTAATCTTAAATGGCTAGTCCGCAGTGAAATGTGTACAAAATCATATAGTTAAGCATTAAAAAGCTACAAACGTTTAGCTTAACGAAAAGAGCGGAAATTTGGGGAGATAAAACAAGTTCAACAATAGTAACTTATTGAAGAATGTGTTACCCATCATCAGGGTCTGCGGAAGTGACAGCACGAGCTAAAGATTCATGCAATCCTTCAGACACCCTTTTACCTGGTACGCACACTTACAAGGGTGAAGTATAAATGCGATCCGAAGAATTTCGACGACCCTGACGTGAGACACATTCATCCCTACGCTAATTGCACACTGTATATTAGCATTTACTGTACACAAAGTGTCACACGCGGGACGTAACAATAATCCGTTTGCAAACCTGCTTACAGCTTCGGATTGTCGAACATCGGACCCCTGGTGACGGTGATGTCGTCGTACGGTTGCTTCTGCGATATTTCCAATGCCTTGAACTTTTTCAGCACCAAAAGCGAGTAGAACTTTTGAGCAGCCTGTACAAACGAATTAAAGAAAATGGACAAGTATAAGCATTGATTAGTGACACTCTATATGCAAAATTTAATAATAAATGAACGACGAAAAATTCGATAGTAAAGTAGCTGGCGGAAAAATATCACTAATTTTTCATTTGAGCGTTGGTAGAGTATTGTGAAGCGTGTTGTCGTTCTTCCTACAAGTTTGTGAGACAATGTTTTGTCATATTATACAAACCTAATTTGATGACGTAGTTCGCTCATCTACAATCTTTTGTATAGTGTATTATCATTTCTCTTTGTAGACGATTTGAGTGTTTACTGCCTTTGTAGTAGCATTTATAAAAAACACATTTAAACAATTTTTTAAATAAAAAAATCCAATACTGCTTTTATGAACATACAGAAATGTCAGACTTCAATGAGCTCACTGTCCGCAAAGCTACCCTTAAAATTTTCGCCACCTCATTACCAGAAAGTCATCAATAGTAGATTAATTCTCTTAATTTGTTTCATTATACCAGTATTGCTTTAGGTTCGTACTAAAGTTGATGCTTTCAAAACTTAATAATACTTTTCCTCATATTATTTGAATATAATACGTTGGTTAAGCGATTAACATCCATTGAACTGAAAAAATGAGGAAACATGTTCCCTCAAGAACTCAAGAAGCATAAAAAAGCTGACACAATCAGTTTCTTATTCAATCATTGTTGCTTTCAATAAGCAGTATGATAATTTACTTTATAAAATATGCCAAACCAGAGTTTTGTTCAAACGAGCACGGGAGAGTGTAAGTTTGCCAAAAACGCACATCACATGAAAGTGTTTTAACTCCAGATCGGTTTCAGTCAATTGATCATAAGAAAGACGGTGACGGACAAACCCAGTCTGTCTCTGTTGGTGTTGGCTAACTATGTATTACTTTTCTTACAAATTGCATACTCTGCGCGTAATTTGTTCTCGATAACATCAAATCCGCGCTGAAACAGCTTTGTCAACGGGATATTATTATGACATAAATCATCAATTTAGCTTTGAATTTTCAACGTTATATCTCACCTGTTTCTTGTTGTTTCGATGCGTCATCTCGGAGAGCATCATCTGATCTGCTTTTAGTAGGCGAGACTTGACGGAGAGGAACATTTGTGCAGCTCGTTTGTTCAGCACACGCTCCTCGAACTGTTCGATTGTTTCATCGACCTGCTGCTCCTCATTCGGATGCGTCTGCTGCAGAAGAAAAGAAAATAAACACGTAAGTGCAAAGAAACATTTCTCACACATAAACACTCATCCCAACAGCATCGCTACTTACCGCCCCGACGGACGGTGGGAACTCGTAGTCGCCGTTCCAATCATTTGCGATCTCCTCTGACGTGTTTCCATCGAAGCCCATGTTAGAGAATCCTTCCATGCCAGGTTCGTTGAGGATGGACGATACTTGATCGGCAGGCAGGTTCGGAATCTGATCTATATTTTCCAGCGACGCGTGATGCGGTGTCATACCGCCGTGGTCCAGCCCGTGAGGAGTCATGCCACCGCCCAGATCGCCGTGATGTAAACCAGCCGGTGTAAGGCCCCCGTGGTGCAGATCGCTCGGTGTGAGTCCACCGTGCGATAGTCCCACCGGTGTAAGTTCGCCACCATGACCCAGTCCCGCCGGCGTCAAACCACCGTGATCGAGTTGACCCGGGGTCATCGGAATGTTCGGCATACCGGGGGTAGGTGGCATCAGATGGCTGGGACTGGACAGGTGGCTCAGTCCGGGGGTCGCCGGCGGGGGCATAAACGCGGACGATTGTGTCACATCCGCTGCCAGCCCGTCATCACGCATCTCGATCGAAGCCGGCGTCGGTGGTGGCATCTCACCGGACGCATTGCGCATCTGATCGTTTGTCGATTGCTCCAGATAGCCGGGTGTCGCCGGTGCCAACTCGGGCTGCTGTTTCCGTTTGCGGCCACGCTTCGAAACAACCGCCTGGGTTGGTGATTCGGCACGTTCCACAGGCAATTCCACCCCGAGCACATCCAGTGGCGCCAGTACGGAAAAGTCTTCGATACCGATCGACCGGGAGGTAAGGTGACGCTGATAGTTTTTAAACAAACACCGCGCTGGAATGTCACGTGATGGCAACGCGAACAGTTTCTCCACCCCGCCGGTTTCCTTCCAGTACATGAGCCGTTTCGTTGGCGGGGCCAGATCCAGTGTCGTCACGATGTCGGACGTATTCGCGAGCTGGCTCTTCATCTCCTCGCCGGAAATGTTCTTCACCTCGTCCACGATCAGCTTTCGTTTCCGCTTCGACTTTGTCGTTCCCTTCAGGGCGGTCGCATCCACTGGCGCTAGTGCAAAGCTTTCTTCCTCGTTGTTCAGTAACGTCGTTTGATCCGGAAGGTCATCATCTGCTCCGAGACCACCTTCACCGTGATCGCCGCCCTCGCCGTTGTGCGTGATGGGAAGCCCGGTTTCTGGATGCAGGTTCGCTTGACCCGCCGTATCCTTACTCGTACCGGGCTGTGGTTCACCGTCCAGCAATGCGTTGCTGGCCATGGCCGATGGAGGGCGCGAATTATCAGAACTCGGAGCAGGAGAAGGAGCCCCACCCATATCGAAGTGATCGTCATCATCGTCATCTGAATCGTCTGCTCGTCGCTGGGTAACAGCGGTTGGTAGTTCCGGTTCTGGAGCGAGTGGAGC
Source organism: Anopheles dirus (assembly GCA_000349145.1). Lineage (NCBI taxonomy): Eukaryota > Metazoa > Arthropoda > Insecta > Diptera > Culicidae > Anopheles > Anopheles dirus. The sequence goes on from KB673057.1 coordinate 333,653, forward strand.
GTCAGCGAATATGTCACCTTCAAACAGTCCAGCAGCAGGTTCTGCAAAAAAAAAAAACAAATGAGGAATGTTACAGAGAGAAATCACTACATGAAAGCCGGGACATGTAAGCTAGGAAATACTTACGACCACCAAAATCCTCATCGCCAAAATTATCGTCGTCGTCTCCGTGGGGATGATGCGGATCGATGGAATCCAGTAGCGATCTAGATGTTCCCGGCATCGGTTCCTTATCTTGCTCTAAGTCGGGAGGACGCGTTACCGTATCCGTAAATAAGTCGTCCTGTGAAGAAAAAGAAATAAACAAAAGCAAATTGAAAACCTATACCTCATTTTAAGCCTGTATTTCTCTAACGTTTGGTGAACTTTAGCACGAGTAGAATCTTACAAATCGGTGGTTTACTACGAACGATTTTCTTCAATCTAATAGACCAAATTATTCAATTAGTTGCACTTGACAAATAAATAAAATTGTTCAATTAAAATATACGATTATGTTCTGTTGAATTTGAATGTTTCCTATTTTTGAAAAATTACAACTCTGAGTGGATATACCTGAACTATTCTGAATGGAATTAATCCTATTGCGCGAGTTTCCCATAATAATGTAGAATCGACAATATCTCACGTATTATATTTGACTTTAAAAAAATTATAGAAATTTGTAAATTATAAGATCTAATTACAAATTCAAATAGTTCTAGCTTTTTTCTTTGTATTTTTCGAGATACTCATAGAAATAAAATTAAAATGAATCGGGATAAAACAAACATAAAATTGCAGGGTAAAATAAAAACAAAAACGAATGTATATGCTTATGTAAAATATTTGAATTATTTAAAACAATTTAAACGTGTCAAACTGCTTACGTAAAGCTGGCGTTTATATAAAAATATTTTAATTTACTCCTTAACACCTTCACGGTTGGCTACCGGCATCAGACAAACAAAATAGTTCAAGACGTGCGAACGACAAATGTTAAATACATTGTATTGCCTATAGCAGTGAATACATTTGAAAAGATTTCAAAAAAGTATGTGAAAAACTGAAGGAGAATCCATGAAATCGTTCTGTCATCAGTTAAAGTTAATATTAATAAAACTGTAGTAGGAATAATCCACTACCGTTAAATGATAAAAAATGCACAGTGGAACATATAGTCTAAATTGGAATTATGTAAACTTAATCAGCAATCAGTGACACTAAATAATATAAATTAACGATACAAGAATTTCGACAAAGAGTAGCAAATTAAAAGAAACACAAATCACTTGAAGCAACTATTGACAAAATTCTCGAAGTCGGCTTGTCAGATGACCATCGGAAGCATCGGTAAAGCCTAGCATTTCTTATCAGGGAGTCGGATCCTGCCTTGAGACAGATATGGAAATGCGCCATCCGCTCGGTGCTTTGCCTTACACTACTTACGAGGTAATCGTTCCAGCGGCCCTCGGTGCCGTTTTGTGAGGCCGTGGTCGTGGAACCCCCGCAACCACCAGCCCCAGCTGGAGACGCATGTGAGGCAGACCCGGACGGGCTAGTGCAAACGACAAGAGATGCGGCGGAATGAATTTCCCGTTGCCCATCAGCGATCGGCTCGGTCGGTTCCGGGCCATCATCGTGCACTTGCCAGCGCCTCCGTCGATCTTGTTGCCGCCCGTTTGGTTCCGGCGTCTGGTTGCATACCATCGAAATAGCAAAGAAAACACGAGTGTGGGTCGCATGTGTTTGTGTTTGCACAAGCCAATGACGAATGGGATTCGAATTGAAAGTGTAAAATCGCGCACGATCATATCGATACGCTATCCGCCGTAAAGTGATCCTTCCTTGCAGGATAATTCATAAAACGAAAGAATAAATCGCACAATGAAATTATCAAAACAGGCCAAAACGTTCCAATACACTGAAGCAACGAAGCAAATCAAGAGGGAAACCATACAAGCACCGTCCGAATAGTGCTTCCCAAGCAGCGTAACAAGCAAAGCCAAAACCACATAAGTGGAGTAAGTCCATTTTCGGTCCGTGACGCACGAGAACGGAAGCTAACTTTGATTCGATCTTTAGTCAAATTATTTTCCCATCCTACCAGCACACTGATCAACAAATTTTTGTAATCAAAATTGTACTGACACGTCTGTCCAAATGCATCACATACGATTTTGGTCAATACAGGGGAAATAAATAAACAATTTCGAGAAACAAAAGATAATTCTAATTTGACTTGACAACTGACCGAGGATCCTAAGTTAACCTACCTCCATCTGATCGTCCATACGGTCGCGAACCATATCCGGTGTGTCGTCGAAGCCCATATCTCCGAAACCATCGTCGTGGATGTTCATCGGAAGCGTACCGTAGTCCTCGCGCATCGTAATTTCGTCCGCCCGGGACTGATTAATAGAGAAGTGTGCCTCGATATCGACATCGTTCAGCTCCGGGAGCGGGGTATCGAAGTCGTGGAACACTTCCGGAAGCGTGATCGCGTTTACGGCCGCTTCCCGATGCTCCTCCGGCAGGTCCACCATTCCTGGACGGAAAGCCATCTACAAAACGGACACGCGGGTATTAGCATTATTCAAACGAGCCATAGCCACTCGTGTCGGTCTCTCTCCGACATTACCTTGATCTTCACGAACGCCTCGTTACAGTCCGCCAGCAGGTATTTCGCTTTACGGGCGTAGATGCGCACAACTCCCAGCAGCAGATGGCCGGAAGTACGCAGCGCCAGCTTCACCTTCGGCTGCATGATACCGTCCACGCTCTGCTCGATGTTGGTTTCGAAGACGTGTGCCTTCGTGATCTTTTTGTCCCAATGCGCTGCCAACCAGATCCGGGCCAACGGGCCCTTCTTGGCCAGCACGATGTGCGCGTAAAACATGTTGCTTGATCCCGTGTGCCCGTCGCTGTACTGTAACTAAATTTGCCGACGCCTTTCCCGCCGGTTCAATGATGCTCTACCGCCGCCGTTCGTCCAGTGCTTATCAACGGATCGTATAGGACAAAGTGAGTATGTTTCCTCGCCGACCACATCGGTCCACCTGGAGCTCTACAATCACCTTCCGAAAGGTAAGTGAGTAAACAAACTAACCAAGCAGCCGAACAACACACCACTCTTTCCACCGCAGAAAGAACGTTGTTTTCGTTTTTTTATTGTTTTTCCTTCAATAAAATGACATTTAACAATGTCGTGCGAGATGCGCGTACACACAACGGGACCTTTTGGAAAGGGGGTGCAACGATTTTGCTACACGCACACTCATACACCCTCCGAACTCAACGAGAAAGGCAGCCGTTACACATCAAACACTGCACGCACACTACCGCACACGCTCGTCTATAGCGTACGGGAAAAAAACCGCAGCCTTCCGAAGCATCCAGCAACTTTCTTTAGCGGCGGTGATGACGCCTCCAACGAGTCATCACTTCTGGCGCACATGAATCGATCACAGTATTCACGAATAAACGGCAATATTTTCCGTCACAATTTTCGATGCGGCTCACGACGCCAAACACTATACGGCCCCGATGGTTTATGAAGCTGTCGTTCCGAATATATTCACCCTTCTTAATTAGGCCAATTGGCGCCTCCGCGCTATGGTACCATTGGTTGCACGTATTATTTCGCAGCATCCACGATTTGCAAACAACAACCAACACTTTTCGCACACGCTTTTCCGGCTAGAGCACTGTTTGCGCCGTACTTTTTGAAGTTTTTTGCGATAATACGGTGTATTTCGCGTTTTTTCTCAAGCGGGCTTTACACATAAATATAGACCCGAGAAATGTCTTCTTCTTTTTGTTCCTTGATGCTTGTATCCGCCTATGTTTTCAGGCGAGAAACTGCACTAGTGTGAAAGAGAGGACCAATATGTCCATTTCTCTTGTCTTCCTGGCAATGGATAGCGGGGTTTAGACGTCTGTATAACGACCTGAGAACCAGGTGGGACAGCTGTCAAAGTTCTCAGTTGGCCTTTCTCGCTTCGATCGTGCATTGCAGGAAACCTCGAGGCGAGAACGCTGTCAAACTGAATTGCATTTTGATCAAAATAGTTTGGCGTTTGAAAAATACGGGTTTTTTTTAACAAAAATCCTTGTTTTCATAATGAAAAATATTAAACCATATTTTAATTCATTTTAAATAGTTAACCCGGTCCCCTATCTGCCAAACGATGTTTACATTTTGTTCAAGCGATCGGGAGTGGCACATATAAATGATAAACTAAAAAAAACACTGTATTCTCCAGTTGCTAGTGACTTGTGAAATCCTCCTCCACAGAAAGGAAAGGCTACTAAATTGTTTGAAGATGGTTTCGTTGTTGGAACAATAAAAATGGTTGATTATATATACAATGGACGCAAAAAAGTAATCTGTACTTATAAAAGGCGATAATATTTCCTCCAATAAAAATGCTTGTTGCTTGATGATTATGCATATGTGTGTGTGCTTATGACGTAGACAAAAATTACCCATAGACGTCAAACTTTGTTTTCAAGATGGCTACCAAGACGGGTCTATGGCCTTCTTTACATCGCCTTGTGTTTTAAATCTCCAAATGACTATTGATTTGACAGCTGTTCTTGTTGTTGTTCTTAGCAGCCGTCAAATGTGTCAAATTATGCGAGCAGTTTCGAGCACGTCCAGCCGGCCTCCACTGCGCCCAGTTGGGTGGCCGCGAGAGCGACCAAAGAGCGAGCGGACGCGAAAGAGCGACGTGAAAGAAAACGAATTTTCTGACAAACGTCCACAGGAATCGCTGGGAGAACGAAATAGGGCAACTCATTTGAGGGAGCGAGATGCAAAAAGAGAACGGGAGAGCCATAACCTTGCGCGCACCGGACTATTGAAGGGAAAGTAATGATGGACCTGGTTTTTCGGGACAGTTACACAAATGTATCGAACCTGACCAGGTCCAAAAATTAAAAATACCTGGTTACACAAGTTACAATATCAATCGTCTTCTCGATTTTTAGACAGTTTTAATTACTGTAAAACTACAAACGGTTCGAAAATAATCAGACTGAAGCTACATTTTAACGAGCAGCTACCGTCCCAAGCCGCCAGATTTAAGTTTAATGGGCTTCAAAAAGCTTTCCCATACAAAATAAGCTTGAACAGTTGAAGCTTCATCGGT